>JAHDVE020005539.1:0-153580 GCA_022606495.2 Halesus radiatus
AAGATTCAATCGAATATATAAATTAATAATCTTATTTCGAGTATACCATATACCCGTTATTCTTTTTTTCATTATTACGCATCATTTCAGCGCAGGGTTACGGGGTTGAATTAAAGAACATAAAATGCAGTTTTTTTAGCAGTAACAGTACCAGGGTGGTATACATCAACATGATCTCCGAGGTCACCGAAAGTAGTAAACAAAAATGGAACATTCAACTTCTATAGCAAAACGTTCAAATTTCGAGCTCACTGCTACGAGTTCGAACACCTCGATGTTTTAAAAAAAATATATTTTGCCAACGATCCAAGCTACAAACGTATTATTATGATTTATTAAAACGGTTTAACCCTTTTTCCGCTATTTTTATTTTAGAACTGGAGAAAAGTTTTAAATCGTTTTAATAAATCATTATAATGGGATTCCACCTCGAGTTCCAAGTGTCATAATTAGAAATATTTATTTATTTATTCACGCCTAGAAGGATTTTACAAGCTGATACATTTAACCCATAGTTATACAAAGGAGTATAATAATATAGTACATAACATAATAATGAGAGTGTAGAAGAAGTAAGCAGGTATAATATAAGTAAATGGTTACAGCGTAATGAATAACAGTTTTATCTGGGATTACATTATAACTGCAGGTTGTATAAAAGAGAATAACGAGCGCCTTAGTACGCAATATAATAACATAAGTATAAAAGAAGTAAGAAGGTAGAGACTATGTAAGTAGCTAGTTACAGCGCAATAGTTGTAAAGCGTGTTTACAATACAGCAAACCTTTATTACTTCCTATTATAGATATTATTATATATTTTAATATGTTTGTAGTTTAATTTTATTTTTAAAAGGAGGACGTGGGTGAGTTTGTGTATTTGGGATGCATATTTTCGAGAGATGTAAAAGCTGAGAAGGATAATGAACGAATGATGTGGTAAAAGAGGCAGGGGTAATTAAAACAATATTAAATCTTAACAATAATATTATTTTCACTCTTAAAATACTATTATAATGTTAGAATTCACAATTTACCTTATTGCACTTGCCCGCATACAACCAAAACTAAAAGTATTAAATATCTTGGGATCGTAATTGACGATAAACTCCGCTGTAATTTACACATTGATGAAACCTCAAGAAAGCTAATAAAACATCTCAACTTCTTCAAATAATTACGTAATATCTTGTCAACCAAGGATCTAAATAGAGTATATTATGCTCTATGCCACTTTCGTTTGTAATATGGAATTTTAGGATAGGGCTCAGCTGCGTCAAATCATGCATCATAAATACCATTTTAAGGGTTCTTATAAGAACGTCAACAACGGTAATCTATAAACATTTCGACGTTCCAAGTGTACAAAAAATCATTGCTAAAAATATTCTAATTAATCATCTCAAAAAGACAAAATGTAAAACACCCCTCATAATCATAATGCCAGAGCAAAGCAACAAGACCAGCTAAATGTACCTAAGTGTAATACTACTTTTGGACAAAGAAGCTCTGAATTTTTAACTGTAAAATTATACAACAAACTCCCACTTAGTGTCAAACAAGTAATTCACAAGTAATTCAATCAATAATTTCATTAAGTTCAGCAAAACTTGACCCAAGAAATTAACAGAAGAAGAACTGACTAGTATGATTAAAACAGCGTCATAGAAATTACTTAAAATACCATACCCAAACCTTGAAGCTCACAAATAGAAGTCGCTGAAACCCCCTTATTCAAAACCTAATTTGCCTCAGCTCAGTATCTCATAGTGAGGAGTACTATGAAAAAAAATCTATAATATACGTATATTTTTTTATATTTATTCCTTACTTTACTTCTGGAATTGTCAAAATTAACGTAACTCAATCTAATCAATATTACTCAATAATATTATATATATTTTTAGTACTCAATTTTAAACGCATTCTTTTCCTTATAGCACCAACCAGTACCTATCAAACACGTATACATAATTGTTTGCTATATAATATTTGTTTCTCTCAGATCTTCTTAAGTACTTAACTATTATACAATACTCAAATTATCCGATATACGTTAACGTTTACTATACACTTTTTTTTTCGAACTTTACTATTTTTCTATATTAAATATTATAATATACTCAAAAATTATCTGGTATACATCATTGTTTTTTTTTAAACTATTTTTCGCATCTCTTTATACTTAATTATCATACTTTTTTTCTAGATATATTATATTACCATACCATGACAAATACTACCTTTTTTCTCTTCTGTTTTTGTATAATGACACTTAATATGAACTAAACTTGTCAATTTGACTGTCGTAAAACTGGATTTGCTCCTCGTTGAGCAGTCATAGCTTTCTTACATTTTATTGTTAAATAATGTGTGTTTCAAATAAGTAAATATAGAAATTAACTAACTTACTAACTAACCATCACGCCGTTTCCCCGCAGGGGTAGGTAGAGAGGACGGACCGCCAAATAACTCGAACTTGGCATACACTTCTTGCTTCATTCACATTCATACATCGTCTCATACATTATCTTCTATTATTCCGACTTCTGACATGGCCCGATTCAAGTATTTAATTCACTTGATCGTGCCATGTTTTCCTCGGGCGTCCCCGGATTCTTCTTCCATCCACATTCGCGTTATACATTCTTCTTACACTCCTTTCTTCGTTCATTCGCTCCACATGCCCAAACCATCTAAGCGTCCCTTTCTTAATCTTACTCATTACGCTTACATCAGCCTTGCATTCTTTATGAATTTCAATATTTTTCACACGATCATACATGATTTTACCACACATTCGTCTCAGAGAAATTAACATCTCAATTTATGAAAAAATAGACTTGACGTAAATTACTAATTCAGGTGACGATAAGGTTTGTAATCCATGAAAGGTCTATTGAATGAAATTCATAATATAAAAGAAATCTTTTTCTTTGCCATTTAAAAGCAAACACAAATATTTCCGGGTTACGAATTACGAATAACCTAAAAACATTTTTTGAATTGATCTTATTTGTATCAATAAAACGTTTTGTATCAATGAAATGGTTCAATGGTAGAGCACTTATTTTAAAAATTGAATGGAAATCAAATTTAACAATAACGTTATCAAATTTAAAAAATAAACAAACGGAGTTCTACGAATTTATTTATTTATTTATTCTTAAAATGAATTATGAAAACAATAATATTAGCCACCCATCTCACTCACTAGGGCAATCCCGTGTTGAGATGAGCGGCTTTACAATTTAATAATAATCAGTAACACAAAAAAATAATTAATATAGTAGAGGAAAAAAGGTTTGAACAAACGAGGCCCAGGTGGGAACTGAAAGCATTTGAATACTCAGCTACTAAGCCAGGTGTGCAATCATGAGTATAAATATGACCACATGACCTTCTCGTCAACAGTTACAAATTTAGGTAGACTGATTGATAAAAATCTAATCTGGAATGATCAAGTAAATAAAGTGAGTGGCAAGATGTTTGGCAGCTTGCACTCACATGAGAACTACTTACATTTCAAAGTAACGCTGGTACAGACTACGAGTACGTTATAATATATTCTTTATTTCGCCGATGTGAGTTATTTGGATATAAATTGTGGTTTTATGAACAAAACAGAGGGACTAGAAAATACATGTATTAGGTGTATCTTTTATACACCTAATAATTCAAATTGATACACGAGTAGAAAATGTATTGAGAGCATCTCCTGTCCCCATCCTATCTTCCTCTCCCCCCCCCCTTTCTTATTGTTTCGTTTTTTTCTTTATCTTATTTGCATCATAAATAAAACATCTGTAGTAAACCACTGTTAGCACAGGAAACTTTGTTGGCTTACCTTTTGTTAAACTTCCTTTGTGTTAAAAGCTGTTTGTTTCTTATAAATAAATGAATAAATAAACAAATCTTTGCAACATATCTCGGAATACCGTAAACTGGTTTCCAATGGTTTCCCATCAAATACACACACTTCCCCTTCTCTACAACATTCTAAACACTTTTCACCTAACTATCTGAAAACCTTTTTTTTTTAAACTGAAAATGAGTTCTCACTTCGCTCAAGTGATGAGAGAACCCTCGCGATTCCCATCCACGAAACTATATTACTTTCGCATTAATTTTTAGTACAAGTATAGGCGTGTATTGTTATATTATCAATATTAATTTCTATGTTTCCGATGATTAATGTCCGTCATCGACAGCATGTAATCTTTTATCTCTTGTCCTGCAGGACCAACTTGCCAATGGTCATGCCGGTGGGGAGAGCAATCTTACTGTTAAATAGAATCACTTCGGATATCGACATATTTAGCAACAATGAAGCTGCGTTTAAACAGAACGCTTTGTTGCTATTTGTATAATACCAGTATGTGTTGTATGCAATTTACTGAGATTATATGTCTACCTTCTTTCTTTTAATTTGAATTATTTTTTAAGTAATTATTTTGGATGTTGTACATCCTGTCATATTTAATAATACCTTTAAAAATGCCTTAAAATGTAAATTTTTAAAGGGTATAAAGTATATTGATATTATAATAAGTTAAATATATTACAATGAGGTTTATAAGCTTCAATTAATTATTTAAAAAAATAGTAATAATAATCCTAGACTTAGGAAAAATTCTATAGAAATATATAAATAAAAATCGGTTAGGTATATCCGAGACACTATCTAACGATCACAAATAATTTTGGGCAGAATCTTGTAGTTATAAAAAGGCAGCAACCAAAAAAACGAATATGCATATATGGGAATTG
Source organism: Halesus radiatus (assembly GCA_022606495.2). Classification (NCBI taxonomy): domain Eukaryota; kingdom Metazoa; phylum Arthropoda; class Insecta; order Trichoptera; family Limnephilidae; genus Halesus; species Halesus radiatus. The sequence goes on from JAHDVE020005539.1 coordinate 4,771, forward strand.
ATTGAGAATGATATTGAGATTTCTTAGAAAATGACGGTTTGGATTGGGGTAGCCGTAGCTCAGTTGGCATAGAGCGCAGGTCCCGGATAGATCATCATATCTTGGGTTCGAATCCCTGATGCTACCATTATCTTTTTCTTTTCTGTGTCTTTTCGGTTTCATGTTTCATGAGTTGTTAATATTATCAATGATTAGAAAAGATAATTAAATTGAATTATTTGAATCATTTACAACTATATTGGGCACTGTTTTCGTACTCACTCTTTCCAGCAAATAAACGAAAACGCTGGGAAAGTTTGTATTTTAAAATTACACAGAATTAAACATTTCGAAGTGGCGGGATATCGTGGTATACTTACGCTTACTTAAAAGTAAATAAAAACAAAGTTTAATTCAAAAAGTTTATCAAGTTAACAGTTCGAACTTTGAATATAAATAAAATATAGAAAACAAAAGAAAGTTCTGAAAGTCTTTAAATTTGGAATGGGTTTGACGACCTGGTTGATTCTAACGTTTGGGCACGTACCAGGAAGCAAATTTTCATGAAAATACGTATTATTACAAAATCAATGTCTTAATTCAGAGGTTACCAATCTTTCTGGACTTAGTGTCAACTTTTTAAGAATATTTTACATTAACTTTCAGAGTGGAAGATACGCTCAGTATCGCCCTGGTGAGAGACCACCATTCAGAATTGAAACGTTTGCTTTTAGCCGTGCACAAACACAACCCCGTGACGTCAAATAACGATATTGCAAGTACCAATCTCCGTTGTTGAGTGATTTCGATGTCGCGGGTACAAATCCCGGCGTGCCCAAGTAAATTTTATTTGATTAAATTGTGTTATTTTACATTTCATTTATTTAAAATAATATGTAACATATTTGCGGTACGTTGAAGAGCGGTAGATACTGTCAGTACCGCCCTGGTGAAAGACCACAATTCAGAATCCAAAAGTTGCTTGAAATGGCTTTAGCAGTGTTTGGTGGCCAGAGATGAATATCCAGGTACTTCCCACACTTTCCTTCTTCCCCATCTCTTTTCCCTCCCCATAACAACACACCCAAAAATGCAATAGTACCAACAGGACAGGGCGGTTTGATGAGATGTTTTTTATTTGCTTTTAAAGAGCGATTTTTAAATTCTACCAGGAGTTATATGTAATTCAGAACCGCTGTTTGCTGATCTATACAAATAATTTTTTTTAAAGACAAATTTTATGAACTTTAATATCAGTTCTGCGTAGAGCTCTGACGTCATATAATTCCCTCTACGGTTCTACGCCGCTACTACCTGCGTAGACATCAGCGTTTTTTATTTATATGTATATCGTCCGGATCCGGCTTTTAAACGTTATTTTCCATCGCGTCACTTTTGATGATTGGAAAAATTTATCATCATTTTACAAGGCAATTAGAACTGACATACGAAAGAACACCGACGAATTCGTTCAAAATTTGTGGAGCTTATTTCAGACAATAATATTATTAGAGGTTTATTTTTTATACCGCACAAGAGTCCCAGCTGCTCCCAAGTGTCAGGAGCAAGTGAGACTATGGCATCCCCAATTGGAGTATGGTGTGAGGCTGAAGGTAGGGGGGAGGGAAATGAGAAGGAGAAGAGGAAGGTGGAGAAGTATCCGGATACTTTGATCTGGTCACCTAACCTAACCTAACCTAACCTAACCTAACCTAACCTAACCTAACCTAACCTAACCTAACCTAACCTAACCTAACCTAACCTAACCTAACCTAACCTAACCTAACCTAACCTAACCTAACCTAACCTAACCTAACCTTACCTAACCTAACCTAACCTTACCTAACCTAACCTAACCTAACCTAACCTAACCTAACCTAACCTAACCTTACCTAACCTAACCTAACCTAACCTAACCTAACCTAATTCTGAATTGAAGAAACGCTGTTAATTTTTTCATACCTAACTAACTAACCATCACGCCGTTTCCCCGCAGGAGTAGGTAGAAAGGACGCACCGTCAAACAACTCGATCTTGACATACACTTCTTGCTTCATTCACATTCATACATCGTCTCATACATTCTCTTCTGTTATTCCGACTTCTGACATGAACCGACTTAAGTATTTGATTCACTTGACCGTGCCATATCTTCCTCGGGTGGCCCCGGCTACTTCTTCCATTCGCATTCGCGTCATATATTCTTCTTGCATAAAAACGTCTAGTTTTACAGGAAGTTGGTTATACGAGTAAGTACCTGTACAGAAATTCTGAGTGTGGAGGCTTAAGACCTTCTTTAATATAAGATGGGGATAAAAGAAGAGAGCTAAGAGAAGATGTAAACTGAATAAAATATCGCCGACCAGCGCAGAAACTGCTTAAAACCTGGCCTTAGGATTATTTCACCACTTTTTTTAATGATATCTGTTTCTAAGTACCTAATAAAAAGTAACCTCTTTAAAGGCCCTCCATAGCAGCGATAAAAAAATCTCGTATAGATATTAGGCTTTTCGAAATTTTTTCTCAAGGCCTATGTCATCTTTGGGGATGCTCTGTGGAGGGTATTTTGGAGGATAGGAAGGAGTGAACCTAGGTATTGAAGATAACCGTATTGTAGGACGGAAGAAACAAAGGGGCCGGCAGACAATTCCACGGCCGAGCCTTTGATCTCACAAGAACGAGCCGTAGAAGCGACCCGTTCTCGATGTCAAATATCAATTGTGTACAAAACATCGTGTGTGTGTTTCGTTGTTTTATTTATCTTCTGTATATATAAAAATCAATGTTTGTCTGTGTGTCCTCGATTTTCTCGAAAATTACCTGATCGGTTTTGCTTAAAATAGCACAGTTAGTTCTTATTAGTGCCGGAAAGGTTTAGAGAGTAGTTTGAATGAAATCCAAAAATGTAACACTATTGCTATAACGTTTTAAAATTAGTATGGAAGACACTAGACCCGCCATGTCGTATCGCGGTTAGCCAATAGACATACCACTCTGGTTATCCACAGATTACATATTCAAACTCACTACTACCTACTCAAGAACTCTATTATTTAGATACATTTTGAAAATTAAATGTTTGGAATGAAATAATTTTTTAAAATGAATGTTTATTTATTTAGAGATAGTAATAGTCGTCACAAGGCTTTACTTTCGCTGTCAAATCAATTATAGCACCCAAAAGACAAGCAAGAATTCACGACTTCATAACTTTTTTCGAAAAAAAAAAATCCCGAGCAAGGCCGGGTACACACTAGTTAGTTTTTTTGATAAAAATAATTAATATACATGTTCATATATATATATTAGTTAAGTTTGGTTAGATCAGCTTTTTGGGTTAGTTTTTTTTTAATACTTTTAAAGACTTATACCACTTTAAAAAGTGTACCGATTCCAGCCGACTCATACGTGAGCTGATTTATTCGGTTTCCTAATTATCTATCTATGTACGAATACATAAAGAAGAATGTCAGTGGTTGGGTGGGTGGGTTTGTTATATATACAAATCTACAGTTTTATTGAGAGCTTGATGAAATTTTGCAGACTCTACCTTCAAAACAAGTGTCTACATAAGATTTAGAAAAAACCACCCCCATTTTACCGACCCCTTAAAGCAGATTTTTTTTTACTTCTTGAAGAAATTTGGAGCACTTAACTCCAAACCATTCATAATACCTGGTACTTCAGTTAGTAATAAATAATAGCAATGTCCTTACCGTCAAGGGAATCCCTCGACCTCCTGATGATCTCTCTGAGGATGGACGCGTAGCAGAAGAGGATGGCCACCAGGGGTGCGGCGTACATGAGTGCCAGGTTCAGCAGCGAATAGGCCAGCTCCTGCGTGGGAGTGCTGAAGGCGTGCAGCGCCACGCACTGCTCGTACCACGTCACGTTGGGGTGCCGCTCCACGTGGAATATAGCAATCTGTAGGATAGTAAAAACCATGAGTTCATTCGGTACATAATAATTTTATAAATGCATTTCCCGTGTATGATACAACAAAAAATGTTAAAAAGGAAAACTTCATTAACGCTTGGTTATTTATTTATTTAATTAATAATAATACCTGGACGATTTTTATAGCGCCTTTTTTGTAGTTATTCTTTCACAAATCACTGACAGCTGTAGTCTCTATGTCAGATGTGTTTTAAAAGAATACATATGGTACATGTGTGTTAAAACTGATATTTACAGATGTCGCTGTAATTCACTAACTAACTAACCATCACGTCGTTTCCCCGCAGGGGTAGGCAGAGAGGACGGACCGCCAAACAACTCGATGTTGGCTTACACTTCATGCTTCATTCAATTTCGTACAACGTCTCATACATTCTTTTCTGTTATTCCGACTTCTGACATGGCCCGACTCAAGTATTTGATTCACTTGATCGTGCATGTCTTCCTCGGACGTCCCCGGCTTCTCCCATTCACATTCGCGTCATATATCCTCCTTACACTCCTTTCTTTGTTCATTCGTTCTACATGCCCAAATCATCTAAGCGTCCTTTTATTAATCTTCCTAACTACGCTTACATCAGTCTTGAATTCTTTACGAATTTTTTTTTTTTTACAGTAACTCCACACAGGAGACCAAGGAGGAAATAATTTCCCTCAAGGCCTATATCACCTTTGGGGATGCTGTGTGGAGGATCTTTTAGAGGATAGGAAGGAGTGAACTTGGGTCTTGAAGAGACCCATGTTATAGGATGGAGGAAACACAGAGGCCGGCAGATCATTCCACAGCCGAGCTGTTGAACACAAGAACGAGTCGTAGAAGCGACCCGTTCTCATGAGACAAATGTCAACCGTGTGCAAATGTTGGGCGCGCCTTTGGCGTGTTTCCCGACTATGCACCGGTGCCGAAGGGATCAATGACGCTAGTTCCTCGGAGCATGTTTCACTACTGGTAGAACAAGGACAGCATTCCCACCTGAGCTCTGTGCTTCAAATATTGCAATCAGTTTGTTTAGATAGAGTCTATCAAACGGACCGACCTGTCAAACTGCACAGAGTCAAAGATTATTTTCAGATATTTTGGGGCTCCCGATAAGAGGTGGCTGCCACATTCTACAGTGGGGCGCACTTGCGATTTGTACAGGGTCAGCAGTTGTGTACTATTAAAGTATCTGCGGGCTCTGTACAGTACCCCCAACTTCTGAAAGGCTAACACGACTCGGGCTTTAATGGAGCCCCCGTACCTGAGCTGGTCACGTAGGTTTACACCAAGCATATTGATGGAGGGCTTGTTGGGAAGATTGATTCCATTAAAGGATATTAGATTGTCATTTCAATCACTTTTAGATGTCTTTGAAACATTCAATTCGACCAGGTTATTCTTACCCCAAGAGGAAACCCTCTCGAGTTAACCATCCATCCTCTGCTTCAAAGTCCTCCGAGCCGTTGGACTTTGTTTATCAATGTATTCGACAGTGTATCAATCTTCATACAATCCAAGGTCATCACACTAACGAAACAAAATGTATTCATAATGTGTGTGTCTTTCTGCTGCCTTTGTAGATATATATAAAATAATATTATAATATCAATAAATTCGTTGAATACTTGATACAAATTCGCTTTGAATTGCTCTTGTGCATTCTATTGCTAATCGCATGTTAAATCATAATTTATATTGGCAATTTAGCATTTGTATTATATGCTATTTATAGAAAGCGTAAACATTTTCCAGACAGCTACAATCCGGAAACATGAGTTTTTTCATCAAAGTCATAATTGAATTCAGTTTTGGAAAATCCAATAACAGAAAAAGTTCGACAAAGCCAAGACGGAAAACCAATTAGTTGGACTTACATTATTCTTGTACATACATAATCCATTCGCCTCGGAAAATGCGGCGTATATTTTTATAACGTGAGTGGGTACGAAATTGATTGAAGCCTAAGGTTTATGAACTTGGAGGGTTACTTGCCGATGCGGAATTCTTAAATTTGTATGTTTTATCTAAGATATGTTGAGATTATTCCAATAAGTTGACTGTACGAAGCCTCAAGTATTGGGAAAGTGTTTTAGATTTTCTTTTGGTGTACTTCTCGGAAGAGTAAAATACCGAATAATAGTAATATCTTTATTCTAATTAAGTTTAACTATAACTAAAATACGTGTATAATATAATAATGTAAGTGTACACTGGTTTATAGAGTAGATATATAAAAAAAAAGAAATACAAAATAATATAATAACAGAAGGTAATACGTAAATAACAGAAATGCATAGTTATAAGTTGAAGTTTCACATAACCCGCCTCACTAGGCTAGCCTTTGTTGAGGCAGTAATTTTGCATATTATTTTACAATTTTATAATACCCATGAAAATACACTTATATTAAGACATGCTCCATAAATGGTTAAATCAATTACTTCGAATTTGGAAGAGTGCAGCGGTCATTACTTTTAATCCAATTTTTTACATTGTGTTTTAATTTTTTTTTGTGAATCAGATTTTTTATGCTAACTGAAAGAATGTTCAAAATTCTTATCGCAAAGTACCTAAAATTAGTATGAATTACAGGAGTTTGGACTAAATCTTTGTTAGTATTTCTAGTAATACGAGTGTCTTTTTTATAGTTTGTTTGTATGAAAATGAGTGAGGATTGTTTTAGCGTAAATCGTCAAATACTCTCATTATATTAAGGGGGAGAGGGACGTCGGAGAGTTATTATTGTTTAATTCAAAATAATGATAGTATTATTACGCAATACGATAAACATAATGTTTTTCAATAGAAAAATATTTATTAAATATTTTATAAATTTACATAGCCTTAGCATTTATCAAAATATAACCAGAAATATAACTTTTTTTACCGTCCCACCGCATTACATAAAAAAAAACAGTGCTTTTTTTGTAATGCGGATTAAAAATCTTTGGTTACGTTTATTTACAAAAACGCAACGATAAATGATTAAACATACTTTTCTCCACTTTAAAAATCATATTCGTATTTTAAATATTTTGTAAAACATACAATAGGACGGTCAGAAAAAAAAATTCTGATTAGATTTTGATAAATGCTAAGCATATGTAAATTTATAAAATATTTTTTCTATTTAAAAACACCATGTTTAAAGTATTGCACAATAATATTATCATTATTTTTAATTAATAAATAATAACTCTCCGACGTCCCTCTCCCCGTTAATGAATGGGGATGTACTGTCTCCACACTTCCGTAACAAGTCTTCCAACAAATTGCCTTCTAGTACATACTGTAGATACCACGAATTCTCGAACTTTGTAACTTTAAACAAGCAATTAAACACTGCGTCTTCAAGAGTTGCGTTGGAAAATAATTTATTTATTATATTGTATACGCCCTTTAGGAGCTTTTACATATTTTATTATAAAATTCAACTTATAATAGTGACACAGGTTCAAATCATATTATGTTAGGTACATCGGTAGGATAGAACATATTCACAAACTACATGAACAAAACATTTCAAATGTTTCACAAACAAAATCAGCAATAACATTATTAATTGTTTTTTGTTTAATTTGTAGAACTCCACTTAATTTTATTTAAATCAAATTTTAATTATTTTATTATTAAGTTGTTCAAGTTTTTCGTTTTTTTTTTATTATTCTGACAGCTGTTTCGGCGTTCAAAGCCATTTTAAAACTGTCCTAAAACAACTACAACTACAACTACAGCGGTGAATTATGTGCGATGAACTTTCCCAGCGTTGAATGTTCCGCGTTGAACTTTCCGCAGTGAATTGTGTGCGTTGAAGTTTCCGGCGGTAAATGATCCGTGGCGAACTTTCCGCGGTGAAATGTGTGCGGTGAACTTTCCCCGCGGTGAATTTATCAAATACCGCTGAATGTTGTGTGTTTATTTTCGTATTCGATAGGTAGAACTACTGACCTGTGGAGCACTGCAGATGGCCGATGAGATCCAGGCTGCTGTAAGTAGCGCCTTGCCTCTTCGCTCGCCCCCACTCAGCTGTAGGGGCTTCAGGACTGCGTAGTATCTGCACACATAAAAAAAATAATTTCTCAACTTTTAACAACTTCGTTTCTTTGGCCATCGTACAAGCAAACAATATCGTTATGGAACTATCGTGTTTTTGCACCGAGTTTCAGTGAGATAGGTAAATAAACATTGTTATTTGTAACTAAATAATTAATAAATTTTTTTTGCGTACGCCACACATGTTGTAAACGCATTTATTAGACATATTTACACGCCGATATATTATGTATGACGGTTTTATGTAAATATTTTTATTTGTATTTTAAATTTAAAAAAAATTTAAATAAAATATGCATAGCAATAGAACTAGCGGCAAATACTCGTATGTTGCTGAATGAAAGGCGCTTCCCAAGGACATCGCTGTCAAAAATGTATGCATACAATCCCAAATATGTTACTTTTTTTGTATTTTTTGTGCATTAACCATTTAATAATTTCTAGACATTTTGTAATGAAGAGTTTTATTTACTATGTACATTTGTTACTTAATTTTATTAGTGCGCTACCGGTTTCGACACATTCGTTTTATTCACTAGCCTTCTTAAAATTAATTTAATTTAAACAATACAGAAATAATTAGACATTATTAGGTGAGGGTAGTGATAGTGGGAGTGGTGATTTGGAGGAGGAGGGGCAGTGGGAGGAGTCAAAATATTAAGGAAACATGGTTAACAAAGGTGGTTTACAGGGTGCTCGTATTTTGTTTACTAAATTAATTTATGATTTCATTTTTTTGTTTTTTTCTTAAGTTTCTAAGGCGCACAATATAAATTTTGTTTAATTGATGTTAGATTTAAGAACGCTAGTGAATGACATGGATGTGTCGAAACCGGTAGGACAGTAATACAATTAAGTAACAAATGCATATTGTGGATAAAACTCTTCATTACCATATGTTTTGTTTTCCTAAATTCTCGTGCGATCTTTTTCTCATTTGAAACTAGATAACGCGTTGGTACTAAATATCTTTTTTTTTACAATAACTCTACATTCACTCTACTCTCATTAAAAAGTCCCCAAGCGCCTTCTTAAAACTGTGGTATTTAGTTATTTATTGATGCTGTGTGGATGGTATTTTTCAGGATATTCTGCGAAGGGGGAAACACAGACGCAGGTAAATCATTCCACAGCCGAGCTATGAACACGAGAACGAGTCGTAGAATTTACCCGTTCTCATGTGACAAATGCCAACTATGTACAAATGTTATGCGTGTTTTCCCGAATATGCACCGGTACCGAAGGGAAAAAATGACGCCAGTTCCTCCGAGCATCTTCTATTAAAATACTGGTAGAACAAGGACATCATTCCCACCTGACGAACAATATAAAGATAGCGAATTTATCAAACGGACCGCCCGTTTCTGCAGAGTCAAGCATAATTTTTACACAAATCAAACATTTAGACGGATAAAGACAGAAATATTAAAGATTTGATATTAAAATCAGAAAACCAATTTACTTCTGAAAGACGAGTAAAGAGGAAATTGTTCGGAAAGAAAAGGCAAAAACATCATAATTTAATTTTAAATTGCATTCCTGATATTCAAAGCTCTTCGAATTGAAGAAATAAACCCATAAATCCTTAGCATTAAATGTCTTTGTCTTAATTTGTACAATGTGGAAAGATTCCTAGAATAGTAGATACTGTCAGAAACTCATTTATTTTCATTATTTCCACACAGGAGGAACTGAGGGAAAGGGGAATGAATAGTGGCTAGAAATCTGGGAGTCAGTGTTTCCAGGAGAGACGGACTTATTACTCCATCCCTTCCACTGCGATGCAAGGCGATGGGTCGAGAGAGTCCGGATGGAGAGGTAAAGCGATCTCCCTCAACCGGTTTCTCCCAATCCGGCACACCACGCAGCTGGTGGGTAGACGTCGCCAAGACCTGAATAAACCTCACCCCTATTACCCCTGCTTAGTCACCTACCGTAGAGAACCACTCGAGCTGACCTACGGCTGAGGTGTTGGTTACCCAATTAATGGTTCCCGGGGCGGCGTTACCCATACCCGCCTCCCAAAATGAAAATGCCCTTGACGAACGAAACGTTGTTTGAATTAGCATTAGCCATGTTTAATGACCAGAACTGAATAGTCAGTTATGTACTTCCCAACCATCCTATTCCTAATTTCCTTTCCTTCTCACTCTCGTTAGCCTCACAAAATATCTCGATTCGGGATGCCATAGACTCACTGGCTTCTGAAAAACGAATTAAGCCGAAAATACAATGTTTTATTTAACAGTGTAGATACACTGGCCAAAATCTCGTACATCTTGACAACTGTGCAGGCGGCCAAAAGAGGAACTAAAGATGACATGTTTTTATTTTTTTTAAAGAAACATAAATAATTTCAGAGTTATGAACGAATAACCATAATAATTCAATTCCTCATACTATCGTCATCATAAGCAGAAAATGTTGCTTGTGCAATGATGGAGGATTTAGTCAGCAGAGGATTGAACCCACGGCGCCTGGGTGGGTATTCGACACATTTGTCCAGTAGGTTATTAACCGGTCAAATTAGTTTTGGCTGAATTACCTGTCAACGCTGATGCAGATGAGCACAAAGCTGGAGAGGTAGAGCCCGAACACCTTGAAGAAGGCCATGATCCTGCAGACCAGGTCCCCGGCGTTCCAGGAGACGGTCCACGACCAGGCTATCTCCATGGGCATCATCAGGAATGTCACCTGCGAAAGAAATACGATTGTAACTTCTAATGCGATACTAGTTGAAGGTCATAACAAAACTGGAAATGTTCATACAATAAATTTTAAAAAATACTTTCCGAGGTAAGAAAAATCTTTTTACGCCCTTCAATAAGTAACCGTGTGTATTAATGGTAACAAATATGACGGTCTCCTTGGTTGTATAGCTCCTTGACATCTGCTGATTTACGCTATTTTGCTCTTTCTTACATTGTCTATTGAACAAATATCATGGTCTCCTTGATTGTATGAATCCTTTATAGCTGCGTGTATCTTTAAAATAATTGAAGTGTTTCTATTATATTAAGTCTATCCCCACTGTAACAAAACTGTACCACTGTTTTTTTAATTCTCAATTTGTTAAACACTTTTTGATATTATTTAAATCGATATTATGTAATTGGAGTTTAGTATCTCTATAACAAAACTGTTATGTTGTTTTCATATTAAAAAAAAATATTTTTCCAACATTGATCACAACATGCATGCACCAGTATTGCACCTATATTCTAATTTGCGCGACATTTGTATGATGATTGTTATTTATTGCTGTATTATATAATACCATATTGTTGAACTAAACTCCTGATGACAAACTACTTGGAGTGGATTATCGGGTGTAGGTTCTCATTGTACGTAATTAATATTATACAATAATAAAAATATAAAAAGATAACAATAATGCTGTGGTACGCTTGCATTTATTGAAGGGGTGAAACCGTCAGCAACCGTCTCAATCTACCTCTCTCTCAAAATATCGGCAATCCATGCACACAAGGATGCGGGAAGTCCAAAAGAAGGCTGATTGTTGACAAGTCTTCGGAGCCAAGCCCGTTAAAATGCTTTGGAAATGTACAGTGCAACCATTTGGACGGCCTCCATGGTCGAGGGGTAAGGCTCTCGACTACGAATCCGAAGGTCTCGGGTTCAAATCCCGACGTGCGCAAGTAAATTTTATTTAATTAATTTGTGCTGTTTCACAATTAATTAATTAAAAATAATATAAAGTATATTTGGGCACGTTCCAGAGTGGAAGATACTCTCAGTATCGCGCTGGTGAAAGACCACCATTCAGAATTGAAACGTCGTTTGAAATGGTCTTTAGCCGTGTTTGGTGACTAGATCTGAATAGCCAGGTATTTCCCACCTTCATTTTCCCCTTCTCCTTCCCCTTCCCAATACCTTCAGACTCACAACATTACGCAATTGGGGATGCCATAGTCTCACTGGCTCCAAACGGTTGGGAGCAGTTGAGACTCTTGTGGAGTATTCACGTAAAAAAAAATAATGGATATCACCGTAATGCTCCAGGCATCTCTCCCAAACATGCGATGAATTTTATGAATGTGGATACATACAAACTGCATAACACATCGTGGAAGAATGTCCTCTTCACCAGTTTTCCGAAGGCATATCTGTGTTGAACCAAGTGACTCGATGCCGTCGACTGGCTGAATAAATTTAGCGTCCCATTTTGACCTCCACCAATTGGTCTCCATCATACGATGAAGAAGGCGATGCTTATTATCGCTGAGGTTATGCGTGAATGGTATTAGGGGTATGAATGTGTTTAGCTTTGGTTTTTTGGTATATCCGAAAACAGCCACTGGTTTGTCATCTTATCTTAAAGGTTTATTGACACAGGATCCCCGAGACTATTAAGAAAGATATTGTGTTTTTATTTAGTAGGGCAGTATAGCAGACTATTGTTTTTTTTTCTATTCAGTTCAGTGGAAGCGAAATTTTATAATTATTTCTGAAGACAGATTCTACTCTATATTAACCGACAGAAATGAACTTATACCAATAACAAAACTCACTAAAAATCAACTCCCGCTAAAAACGGTGGTTAAGTTAATATTATATTTAAAAAAGATCTACACAGCACTCTTCCATCGATTACGACATCCCGTGTAAGGATTTAAAATGAAATCATCCAACAAATCAGATATAATTCTATATTTTTGGCCTATGCTAGAAAATAGATCAAACAGAAAAAAAAAACATGATCAAAAACACACTCAAAAGTATTATTGCGAAAGAGACAATTGCAAGATTCTATAGGTCCCAAACGCTGCGATGGGCTGGGAATATAAAAAGAATACCTGATGACAGGAGGCCAAAAATTATGACTTTTATGGGTACTTCAGTAGAGGCGGTTCAGAGGCAGACAGGGTGAATAAACCATATGGAAGGGGATTGCAGCAGGACGGGAAGGACTGAGGACCGGCCGGAAATGGCGAGGGACCGCAGCCACTGGAGAGAATTTGGGGAGGAAGTCAAATCCCACAAAAGGAGGTAATGATGAATTTGTGCCTAAATGTTACAGCCTAATTATTAAAAAAAAAATTAAAAAAACACTACTCATCCGTGAAACGGCGTTTTAGTTACACATTGTATAAAGACTGTATGTACTGTATTGAAATCATACTAATAAACGCATTTTAGTGACCGTGTAGTTAAAATACATTTTAATTAATTTGTAGTTTAGTAACGTCGGTTTCAGGAGCGTGGCGCATGCGAATTAGTCATTGCGGTATTTTTGAATGAGAGATAAGAGCTTTGCCTTTAACGTGCTTCTGCTAATCTGATGTAATACACAATATAAACATTCAAAACTCTAATAGAATCCGTTAAAGCCATCGGGAACACATAGTAAAGGTAAATAAAACTCTAATTATCGTACAACTAAAATATTTATTTAACCATTGAAGAAGATAATATTAACACATCCCAAATGAAACACGAATCCGAAAAAACAGCAGAAAAATAAAAAGATTTCAGTCGCATCTGGGACTCGAACCCAGGACCTCTGCCTATCCGGGGCAACCGCTTAACCAACTTAGCTAATGAGACCAGTTCAATTTAATTAATTTATTAAGTAAGTAAGTAATTTTTATATAATTAATTTGTGTTGTTTCACAATTAATTCATTTAAAAATAGTATATAGTATATTTGCGCACGTTCCAGAGTGGAAGATACTCTCAGTATCGCCCTGGTGAAAGACCACCATTCAGAATTGAAACGTTGCTTGAAATGGCTTTTAGCCGTGTTTGGTGACCAGATCTGAATAGCCAGGTATTTTCCCTTTTCCCCACCTTCCTCTTCCCCTTCTCCTTCCCCACCCCAATACCTTCAGCCTCACAACATTCCCCAATTGGGAATGCCATTAGTACTGTATCAAATTATAACTAGCCGTTGGAAATAATACCTAAATGCCGTCAACATATAACGCTATTGAAAAAATATAGCATTAACAGTTAATAAATTGAATATAATATCGAATTGTAAATATTTCCCAATGGAGTCAACGAATCATCGCCTATTATTTTATCGGTATTATCGCCAAAAAAAGGGTTAACAGTTTACACTTCGTGAACGATATTATGCGATATTTGGAATGGTCTTTTTATGACCCTCCTACTAGACGTTTGTTTTGGATTTCCGTATTCCAAACGGCCGATACGTAGCGCCAAGCGTCAAGGAAGTCTATCATTGGGAAGCAAATATAACATTTAGCAGAATTTATCAAAACTAATATTTATCAATACTAATATTTTTCAACGCAGTCAACGAGTCAACCTGCTATGCATGCACCCGTTATATCAGTATTATCTTACTTACATTAAATGTTGTAAAATTAAGTGCGCTTACATAATACTCAACCCACACAAGCTTAATATTACCACGACTCTTCCATTTTCATTTAATCTAACATTTAATTACACACCATAAATTTCTGATTCAGTTCCAGCTGTATTCCCACTCTCCGGAAACGGGTATTTATCATACCCCTACATAAAATTGCATTTCCGACATTGGTCAAAAACTTTACCGAATTCTCCCCGTGACAGCCGCAGCATTGTCCGCTCCTTGATTTATAATATTATCCTGCCACCTAAACGCTTAGCGTTTATCTACCTTAATTTTCCGTTTCTATCTATAGCTTGGCAATTAATTGCAGATATTTCTAATTTTTGAATTACAAAATATTATTCCTTTGGCTTCGAAATGTGTTCTTCGCATTCAAATATGTTCACGTTCTTGTGGTAAATTATTAAAATTTACATTACTTACTTATAAGATCGGGAAAAATCATATTTACTAACAGTGATCATTGATAAAGGTGATCATTGATAAGATGATGTTTTACTTGTGATTAAAATATGATTTCAAATGCAAAGCTTGCACTAACCTTGTAAAAAATGCTTCTTTGTACAAAAAACGATTAAGAAATAGAAAAAATACACAATGCATTTTTTCCGCTCTCTAGTACAGTTATACAAAATACAGATTTTTTTCAATTTTAATACCTCACTCGTACATGCATATATTTATTAAAACAGATAGGTGCCTCCCATGCAATGGCTAAAAAGGAGTAAAATATGTTCTATTCATTCGCATTTGAAATTACAGAATTCAGAAAATTTCAGCGGTCTGCCCACCATTCATAAAAAAACATTATGATTTACCTAGGTAGTAAATTTTTTTTATCTCTTTACTTTGAAATTTATGAACATATTTTGGTAGATAAAGCTTCGGTCACACAGAGCGATTTCAATGTTGCTATTTATATAGTAACGTGTCATTTAGCAGCTTTTAAACGATCGCGCGATTCGATTAGAACGTGTTTAATTCTGATCGCGATAAACGCGCGTTTTCGACCGTCACGTGACGTGGTTTTGTAATTTTCACTATATATTGTTTTCTGTGCTTATAAACTCGTATACGATAACTCTGTATTATTATTTAATTATTTTATTTGCCCTGACGAAGCATGATCTAAGCGAAACCGGTTGGCGTAAAAATACAATAATTTCGTCCTATACAAAAAAGTATTTATTTTATTTTATACTAGCTGAAGTACCCGGCGTCGCCCGGGGTCATGTACGGTTTGGAGTGAAATTTTGATGATGTATTAACCCCACCCCTACCCCTACCCTTGCCCTTTCCAGTAATTTTCCTCTTATTTTGATCGTCAGGCGGGCTAAATTTCATTAAGAAAATACAAACATTCTATTTTAACGGGTAGGACAGGGGAGTAAGGGGTGGTTTTCGAAATCTCACGTAGACAGTAATCTTCATCTTGTTACGAGGGTCAAGTGCACAAACTTTCATCAAGCTAGGAATAAAACTGTAGATTTGCATACAAAATAAACACATACCATCTGGGACATTCTTCTTTATATTTATAAGAAATAAACAGGTTTTAATACAAGCATATATATGGTATACATATGAAGTTAAACGAAAGGTAAGCCAACAAGGTTTCTTGTGCTAACAGTGGTTAAATACAGGTGTTCTATTTATGGAACTAATAAGAGAAAAGAAAAAAACGATGTAAGAAGGAAGGGGGAGAGGAAGAGGTAGATAGGATCGGGACAGGAGATGAACTCTATACATTTTATACTCGTCAATTTGTGTTGTATGAATTACTTCGGTTATATATAATATGTATAATAGAGAAGATAGAAGATGTATGGCAGTGAGGCATGGAATTGGCAGAGAAAGGATGAAAGTAAACCGAATTCCGTAGAAATGAGACGAATGTGTGGTAAAACCATGTATGGATCATGTGAAAAATATTGAAATTCGTAAAGAATGCAAGGCTGATGAAAACGTAATGAGTAAGATTAAGAAAGGGACGATTAGATGGTTTGGGCATGTGGAGCGAATGAACGAAGAAAGGAATGTAAGAAGAATGTATTACGCGAATGTGAATGGAAGAAGAAGTCGGGGACGCCCGAGGAAGACATGACACGATCAAGTGAATCAAATACTTGAGTCGGGTCATGTCAGAAGGCGGAATAATAGAAGAGAATGTATGAGACGTTATATGAATGTGAATGAAGCAAGAAGTGTATGCCAAGATCGAGTTGTTTGGCGGTCCGTCCTCTCTGCCTACCCCTGCGGGGAAACGGCGTGATGGTTAGTTAGTTAGTTTAAAGATAGAAGAAGAAGAAGACGATAGAAAAAGATGATCTTAAACCACAAAGTGATTGGTTGTTATGAATAAAATTAAATCCTTATTATTTCAGCGAATAACATTTTGCATTAAATGTTTCATTTTTTTCTAAACCCTTGAATTTTTTTTCTAGTCTCAGTGAATTAAAACGTAAATTTTTTTTTCTTCTCTTTTTTTTTCGTTATAAACAACTACGAGGATATAATTTATAAACTTTGAAACCATTGAATTTCTTATCTATCGAATACAGTCGATTGGCTTTTAACCCAAGGCAAACTTCCCGCTCCCAAATCAGAACTTATCCGAGCGCGCCTAAAAGCTCACTTCTTTTGGATCAGAGCCAAAATACATTTTTTTATTCCACAATGCGCTGCAATGCTCCGGTGGGAAAAAATGTAAGTATCAATTGGACGTAGTTATGCAGAAAGCATCCAACCTAAATATGTGAAGATAACAAAAAGTTGTTTGAAAATTTTAAATACAAAGGCATATTAAGTTTTATCAAGAATTCTATTTATTTATTTTTTTAAATTTATTGTAAATCATATTTAATAATGTTATTATTAAGTCCTGCAAGTATTTTTAGTTTTTATGGTCTTAAACGCCGAAACAGCTGTCACAATGATAAAAAAAACTAACAATACTTGCAGAACTTAACAAATTAAATTAAATTTGAAGTTTTATTAACTTCAAACTACACGTAACAATTCAATACATCGCCCTGGTGAAAGACCACCATTCAAAATCCAGAGTGGAAGATACTCTCAGTATCGCCCTTGCGAAAGACCACCATTCAGAATTGAAACGTTGCTTGAAATGGCTTTTAGCCGTGTTTGGTGACCAGATCTTAATACCCAGGTATTTCTCCACCTACCTCTTCCCCTTTATCTTCCCCTCCCAATACCTTCAACCTTAAAACTTTTCCCAATTGGGGATGCCATAGTCTCACTGGCTCCAGATGGTTGGGAGCAGTTGAGACTCTTTCGCGGTATTTATATAAAAAAAAACCTAAACTATACATTCTTTCTAAATACACTCAAATACATACTCTAGAAAACAGAAGAAAAACAACTGAGTTAACTTTTTATTTAAAATTATTTATTAAATATTAGCCTGTTGTAAACTCCTGCAACTAATCAACTTCAAAGTACCTCATCGACAAACTCGGCAAACATATATTATTCTGTAACAATCATTCTGGGACTACCTACCAAATACGTGCAATCACTTCTCGCCTACATACACTCAGAAACAAATTCACCTCTGCTATAGATATATTTAATACTAGCTGATGTGTAGACATCTAGTACTCGGGTACAATAATTGATTTGACAGCGAAAGATGAAAGTAAACTGAATGCCGTAGAAATGAGATCTCTGAGGCGAATGTGTGGTAAAACCATGTATGATCGTGTGAAAAATATTTAAATTCGTAAAGAATGCAAGGCTGATGTAAGCGTAATGAGTAAGATTAAGAAAGGGACGCTTAGATGGTTCGGGCATGTGGAGCGAATGAACGAAGAAAGGAGTGTAAGAAGAATGTATGACGCGAATGTGAATGGAAGAAGAAGCCGGGGACGCCCGAGGAAGATATGGCAAGATCAAGTGAATCAAATACTTGAGTCGGGCCATGTCAGAAGTCGGAATGATAGAAGAGAATATATGAGACGATGTATGAATGTGAATGAAGCAAGAAGTGTATGCCAAGATCGAGTTGTTTGGCGGTCCGTCCTCTCTGCCTACCCCTGCGGAGAAACGGCGTGATGGTTAGTTAGTTAGTTAGTTAGTTAGTTAGTTAGTTAGTTAGTTAGTTAGTTAGTTAGTTAGTTAGTTAGTTAGTTAGACAGCGAAAGTAACTATCTCCAATTAAAAAAAACAACATTCATTTGAATACATATATTATATTTCATTCCAAACGTGTATTTTCTCAAAATGTATCTAAATCATAAAGTTCTTAAGTAGGTTATTTATTTTGAAAACATTCTACTTTCTTCTTTTGAATGTGCAATCTGTGACTAACCAGAGTGTTATATCTGTGGGCTAACCTAAATAAAACATAGCGGTTTCAATGTTTTTTACACTAATTTTAAAACGTTATAGCAACAGTTTTACATATTGGATTTCATTCAAACTACTCTCTAAATCTTTCCGGCACTAATAAGAACAAACTGGGCTATTTTCAGCGAAACCGGTCCAATAATTTTCGAGAACATCGAGGACAAACAAGCAAACTTACATTGATTTTTATATATGTAGATAAGTTTACCAATGTTTAAAAGATACCTGAATGATATTTTTACGTAGCGACGATTATGCGAGCATCGCATCGTAAAAATTAAATAAAAAAATAATGAAGATAAAAAATTTAAAAAATCCTCAGTTAATATTTTGTAAGCAGCAGAAAATTTTCAAATCACCTTTTTTACTCCGATAACTGCAATGTCGATTACAATGGATTAGCAATAATCCATTGCATTTGAAACTAATGTTTTTACCATATAAACATCTCGTAATTATATGTAGGTAAATATATCGTCGCAGATTGCTCGGAACTCCTACAGCGGATCCAACTACGAGATCCCAATAGACTCACCAGATCGGACCAAATTCTTAGCCTTCCTCGATGCAACACCAATTCTAAGCAAAACTCCTTCATCTATCGGGGATCACACATTTTTAACACGCACTACTCACAATTTGACATCTTTATTCACCACACCCCATAAAGTCACAATAGATCTATTGAGCCTTTATAACTTCAGATACCTACTCACCTCATACTACCACCAGTCTATTAACTTTTTTCTTTATATATATACGTATACTATTTTTCTTAACATGAATACCGCACAAGAGTTTCAACTGCTCCCAACCGTCTGGAGCCAGTGAGACTATGGCATCCCCAATTGGGAAATGTTGTGAGGCTGAAGGTATAGGGGAGGGGAAGGAGAAGGGGAAGAGGAAGGTGGGTAAATGCCTGGGTATTCAGATCTGGTCACCAAACACGGCTAAAAGCCATTTCAAGCAACGTTTCAATTCTTGTTCTTTTATTAATATAAAATTACACACATTCATTTCAACTAGATCGACCCCCCCCCCCTACCCCCTTCCCTTTCACAACTAATAACAAATTACGTGTAACTTTTAAATTTTTATTTCTTTTTTTTTTTTAATTATATGTAAAAAAAAAATATTTCTTCAAAGATTGCTAGATTCACTCATATATTACCAGAGTAGAATTCTGTAAATCGTTAAACTCGTATCATTTATTTTTTGTAATTATTTTTTTTTAATGTAAACTGATGCTTCCCCAAATAAACATAAATAAAAAAAATATATATTTTGGCAAATTGTGGGTTAGACGCTTTCTGCATAACTTCGTCCAATTATTTGTTAATGTATGTTTAGTCCAACACGATGGCTGTAGTTTTAGCATCCGTTTTATTATAAATAAGTGTTATTTAACGCAGGTGTTAGATAAATTTAAATGAGATAAATTATTAGCAAAACGTTTTTTGCGGATAGCTTATTTTTCACTTGCTGTTCATTTGCCCTTGGACTATGAGCGGTGGCTAATTTTTTAACCGTTAGTGGGGGCGAGCTGAGGTGTTTTTTACAGAAGTATTTTTTTTTTAAATTCGTTTTCATTAGTTTATCGTATTAATGCAGTCACGCGTCCATATTTATATAAAAATGAATGTTTGTCTGTTTGTCTGTCGACCGACCGATTTCTCTGAAAACAGCACAGTTTGTTTTTATTAGTGCCGGGAGGTTTAGAGAGTAGTTTGAATGAAATCCAATATGTAAAACTGTTGCTATAACGTTTTAAAATTAGTATGATAAATATTGAACTCGCCATATTTTATTTAGGTTAGCCCATAGGTATACCACTCCGGTTAGCCACAGATTACATATTCAAAAGAAGAAGGTTTGTTTGGGTAGAATATTTTCAAAATGGAAAACACAAGTAGTTACCTACTTACGAATTTTATTATTTAGAAATTTTTTGAAAAAAATAAACGTTTGGAATGAAATAAAATTTTCAAATGAATGTTTCTTTGTTTAGAGATAGTAATAGTCGTCACAAGGCAATACTTTTGCTGACAAATCAATTATGGCACCCAAACAACAAGCAAGAATGCATAACTTCATAACTTAATTCCGAAAAAAAATTCCCTTGCAATGCCGGGTGCACATCAGCTAGTAAATAAATAAATAAAAAACTAACATAAGCGTTTCAAACATTACACATGTCGTCGTCAACATTATCATCACAATAAAATTTATGAAACATATATCAGTATTCGAATGTGGGACCCCTTGGTACCAGAGGGCACATAAGCACTGACTAACCTGCCAAACTCAAAAATGTAATAATGTTTAAAATTATTGCAAGAAATCATTCTACACTTTCAAAAATACGGGCATGAACATAGTTACGATTCGCAGCGCCGCGCGCGCCCCACCGAACGCCCTAATATAACGCGTCAAAAGCAGGAACTAAGTTCGCACAATGGCGCACATGTCATATTTAAATGTTGACTGTATTCTTCACAAAAAATGTACATTTTGTGTACAATGCGCATTCAAGGGAAGACTCGTTTGAGTTAGTGTCGAAAAAGGTCTTTCCCTTTGTTCCATAAATATAGCAAGCATTACCATCTGTTGGTATAATAATAATAACAAAGCATTTATTTAGCGCAGTTTTGTGTTATTTCACTTCAAGTGCGCTTTTAGTGGTATCTCTATTTGCTACTAACGAAATACTACTAAATCATACTATGTTGACTTTCTTCCTGTCTTCAAAAAAATATGAAAAATTTGTTCGATATTATTTCGCAGTTATTTTTACTGTTTACTCTGATTAAAAACTCTATGCAGGCCACTGCTTGGAACCCCGTTTATATTAATTAGCATATATGATATTAATTGTTTTTGTGTTTAATTCGTAGAACTCGATTTAATTTTTTTTAAATTTAATGTAAATCAAATTTAATAACGTTATTATTAAATTCTGAATTATGTGAGGTTTTCACATTTATAATGTTTTTCCTCGTATTTAACTGATAATGTTCTCTTAATTGATTTATTTAAATGTGTTATATTGTTTTGATAATATGAACATACTGAGAAGCGACAAATATATAATTTTCCTTACTTTATTAATTAATGTTATATTGGGATCATTCGTACGTTTATTAATTTCTAATTGTTCAAGTAAATTTAATCTAAGACACTTTCTTTCTATATGTAAGTGTTCAGGTTTGTTGTTGTCAAGAGGGACGTGATTATTTACTGAAAGATGTTCTGCGAATTTTGAAGAAGTGCTTTTACTTTTATAAAATCGTATATGTTCTTTGAATCCAGTTGAGAAAGCCCTTCCCGTCTGCCCTACATAGGTAGCGTTGCAGTCGGCGTGGTCACATTTTAATTCGTATATGCCACTATTATTAAGTTTAGGAGTTTTACTTTTTGAGTTTTTTAGGCTTGTTCCTATATTATTATTGGTTCTAAAAGCTATATTTAAACTACGTTTTTAATTAAAAAAAATTTTTAAATGGTTTACTTAGCTTCTAGAACCAAAAAATGGTTATATGAGCCAGGCTAATGGACAGGGGAAATTTATAAGGTACGACTCAAAAAAAAAAGGAACGAAATCACTGACAGATTCCATTTTGGGAAAAAAAAAATCTGCACATGTAAAAAAAAAGTCACCACACTTCGGCGGACGGGCCGATCCGTTGATTGACTGGTCTCCCTGCGGAAGTGTACGTGTAAAGGGATTTTTCAGAGATCAGAGCGAAGTGTGGCCTGATGTGTAATACGACATACGGTTTTAAAGTTTTGCTACAGTTTTGAACATAGATATCGTAAGACAGACATTGCTATGGTCATTTATCAATTAAAATAATAACGTTATATCATAATTACCCAGAAAAGTATAAATTACTTACGTGTGAACAGTGCGAATTTAATAAAAAAATAGCTAATACTGATTTATATGTTTCTATTCTTTGCTTTGATTTTCCATAACAAAAAACAAAAACAAATACGTGGCGCGCTCCAATGCTTACGTGTAAAGGCATAGCACGCCGATCGCCGAGAGAAGCCCGCTCGTCGGACTGACGGGAAATCTGGGAAATTCGGACTGCAGATCGCTGTCTTTACACATACATTACATTGTGGTGAGATCTTGACTCCGAAGCATACATGTAATGCCCACTATTGACCATTGGAAGTTACACAATTGGAAGAGGCCTTTGGTTTGTGTATATTCTTCAGTGGTTTATATTGTGGCATACAACAGAAATATATAGCAAAACATAAACGCAGACGGAATACATCACCGCTGATCAAAACAAGGTATCTCCTACTGAACTTGTCTAAATAAAAACAAAAGGCACCAGGAAATCCTCGATCTGCCCAAGGTTGTAAATCTTGGACTTGGGATTGATGGATTGAATATGTCGAGAAAAAAACCTTGACGTGGATTGATTGTCAACTCAAACTACATAAAAATACTATCGTTCTTAACACTGAGTATATTTCTGATGCATAATACAAATGTTTTAGTGGGCTTGAAACTCTCCACAGTAATGAGTCTAGTTTTTGGACTGTTAATTCGTGGTGGAATTCCATTGTATTAGAATTGAAATTAAAACACTTTTGTACTTTGTTCCACTTATTTATTTTGTCTGCCTAAGTTTGTATAAATACCGTAGCATAAGAATTTCAACTACCAGTCTGAAAATGTCTGTAGTAGGATGAAACCGGTCCTGGTGAAAATAAATAAGTGGAACAAAATACAAATGTTTTTTAATTTCAATTCTCTACAGTAAGTTAACAGAGGCTGTTGTTTACTGAGAATTTCGTGAGAAAGGAAAAACGAATTATGCAGTTGATGTTATATATAATTTTGATATTTTAAACCATAGACAGGTACAATGACTTTAACATGGGAAATTGTCTATTTTTGGCTACGTTCGCTGCACTCACTTAAGAACTGAGTTCCACTATAAGAGTGCATGCATATAAATTAAAATGATTAGAAAACACTTCTTCTTCGTATGGTGGAGGAGCTTTGGTGGGGGTCATAGTAACATGTTGAGGTTATTCAGCCAGTCGACGGCATCGGGAGTCACTTGGTTCAGGACAGATGTGCCATAGGGAAACTGATAAAGGGGACATTCTTCTACGATGTGTTCTGTTATTTGAATATGTTCACATTTAAAAAGTTCGGAATCATTTGGGACAAATAATACTAATAATTAAAATTATTAATTTGTTGTTGACGTAGCCCGTAGCTCCGTAGTGACCGATTTGTTTCAAATTTGACCTTAAATTCCAACGTTAAATTACACCACAAAATCGATTCCAAATGTGTCATTGGTTTCCAGGTCTTACCACAAGTTTATTTATTTATTTGTAAGAAAAAAAAAACAGATTATAATACGAATATATATACAAAGGTAGTTTAGAAAAAGGTAAGCCAGCAAAGTGTATGTGCAGCACAGCGGACAAATATAAATGTGTTATTTATGAAGCTAACAAGATAAAAAAAATTAAAATAAATAAGTAGGAAGTGGGGAGAGGAAGAGGAAGATAGAATCGGGAGAGGAGAAGCTCTCTATACATTTTATACTCGTGCATCAATTTGTGGTCGTACGTATTATTTCGTTTCTATATTTTAAAGCAGTATTGTGAAGAATGTCGATATTGTGGAATTATGCGTTATATTGCGCACAAAGACGGAGAATTGGATAATTTATCCTGAGATTGGTCCTGCATGCGGGAAAATAAAAAAAATCGATTTATCGGGTTGGTCTTGACGTTAGGTGTTGTTATGAAATGAAAGGATGGCCCTGAGATGAGTTCTAGCTACTCGTCTTAACAAATAAGCTAGGCAAGCAATCACATAATTTCCCTCCATAATTAACCAATCAGGCGATTCTAGCGCCCAAATTAAACCAATCAGAGCATACATTTGCACGATCTGACAACAGAACAAAAGGAAGCGACGCCAGCGCCACGGCAGCTTGACGGCCGCTCCTTGCTGCTCTTGATAGGCACTTTCCGCCTGGAGCTCGAGGAGATAACTGCGTCTCTGAAAAGAGGCGGCCATTTTGTGTTACTAGTTTTTTACGGCCAAGTACTATGCAGGCGGTCTGAAGCCCGCAGCTGGTCGTGCCATTTGCTGCCAAAGCACTCAACATGGTGCCTTACTAATTAAAAAGCGAATTAAATTCAGTGCGGAGATGTCCAGCCTTGGCGTCATTGCCAGCAACTCTCGCCATCCGACCAGATCACCTCATGTAAGCTGATTTTCCATCTCCCCTTATTGTGTTGTTCAAGCCCTTGTTACATTTGAATTACCTGGTTAGAGATTTGAATCAGAAAGAGAGAAATTTTACGATAGAATCATGTCTAGAATATGACCTTTTTACTAACTACTCGATTGTTCTTAACCTACAATGTTTGTCTGACCTTACAATAAACTCTGAGTATGAAAGCATTTCACTGTAATTATTTAATGTAGAATTAGAAACGCCCTCAACCCAATTATAAGATTGCGATCGATCCACGACCTGAACTGAACGATGATAAGCTAATGTCCCTGCCGATCTGAGCTAAACTAATGTCCGGAGCAGACTTCACATCTAAGAGGCCATCTCCAGGGTAAGTCCTGTCGATGTTATTGTCTCCCATAACTTCCCCTTGTAACCTAACCTTCCCCATCCCCATCCCTTTGTCTGTCCTTTTTATAACAGTGTATTTATTAAAGTCGATGATCTCTGGCGAATCCAGGCCATTATTCATAATTTTAAACAACAAGATTTGATCAAATATTAAACGTCGCGTTTGAAGCGAAATAAAGTTAACGAATTTTAAGGATTCGGTATTATCTTTCCGGACACTATGTATAATGCTAATACCTCTCCAATAATAATCATGATTTATTGCCATTCTTATAACACCATTACAGATAAACACATGTGCGGTGCATTTGTTCAACCAATGGGTACCTACATTCTAATCTGATCGTGCTGAAGGACGCGAATAACCAGAACTGCCAGCCAGCTGGTGCCAGAGCTTTAAGCTCTCATATCGCCATGAATGCACAAATTTCGTGATGGGATGAATCATTATTTTACATGTTGTAGCACTGTTTTCGTAGCATTTTTGGTTTACATACAAGACAACAATGCATTAAAAAAAAAATATATATATATATATATATATATTTTCTTTTGCTAAGTAAATCCAATTGCTTGGTATAATAGTTGCATATCAAGATTGTTAATTTAATTATTAGTATTTTTCATCCAATGTTATTCTTTGTTTTAATCATTTTAATTTA
This sequence comes from Halesus radiatus, assembly GCA_022606495.2. Taxonomy (NCBI): domain Eukaryota; kingdom Metazoa; phylum Arthropoda; class Insecta; order Trichoptera; family Limnephilidae; genus Halesus; species Halesus radiatus. The sequence goes on from JAHDVE020005539.1 coordinate 30,775, forward strand.
TGTGTAGTACTCTTATATTAGATATCAATTCTTTAAAAATAGACACTTTCTTAATTAATTATTACTCTGTATAAATTATTGTATTTTTTTTAATAAAAATGTTTGTGATAAGTCATATGCCGTTTTCTCAGAACAGCTATTTATATTCAGAGAAATGTTTTTTTTGCATTGTCGATCGCAAATGCCGTGTTCAACGTATACGAATTTTGCGTATTCGTTGGGTAATTTCGGCGTACTAAAAGTTAAAAAAACAAGATTTACATAAGTAATAAGAATCTTTTATAATTTATTCAAAAGATTGGTATTCACTTTGTGGCGTCATTATCAATAAATGAATTAAAATAATTTTTTATTCACCACTTTATTAATATATACATATCTACAAGTTTAGAAAGCGATGCTTTCTTCACAAGGAATGCATAGAATACTAAAAAATAACAATTCGAGTGTAGGCAAATGATAAACATAAAATACAATAATGTAAGAATAGACAAATTATAAACATAATGAAAAATTGTTTAAAGTAGGTAAGTAATTAATCAAAAATGTCAATAAAAAAATATTATAAAACACTAACGGCCGTTCTTCCCAACCTTACTGAGCAACGGCTGAGCCGGAATTTTCCCTCAGCACTGTTCAAATGCACAAATTCGCATTTCCCAACGAAATCTCAGTCAAACGTAGGATCATCTTAAGTTATCGAATTCTGTGGATTAGAGTTCTCCTCAGTGAAAGACTAGTTATAAAAAGTGTCAACAGAGTATCAAATGACAGCGTAAACGTCAAATGTCATAGATATCTATGGTCTCAAACGTCATTCGTTTCGCGAACTATTTTCTGTACCTATTGTATTGACAGTTTTGAACATGGAGAGCGAAAATGAAGATATTTTTAATGTAATACCAATAGCGGGTATGGACAGAGTATATGAAGACAGTGACGATGGAGATATTATTGACATAATTCAAATAGTGGAATGGGCGGAAGTAATTGACGGTAATATCGGGCTACACAGGCGGCGACAGGATGTAGATGTCGATTACGTCGAAATGTTAAATGAAAAAGAATTTTTTAACCGTTTTAGAATGTCAAAAACATGTTTCTTATATGTTTCATGTCGATTTCGTGTTAAGACTGATTGAAAATTGAAAGAACGCACAGAAGACAAACGTCAACAATGTTTACTTCCGTTTTCGCGGCATCGGTAATAGTCAAGGTAACACTTTATTTTTAACAAATGCGTTTTTAAATATAAAATGATGGTGTTTGTATTACAATATTTAAGACAAATAATATGTATTCATAATAAATAGAAAATTAACTCGTCTATGTTAATTTAACATTGAAAGTGTTTACTTTGATGTCATTTTATTGACTATGAACGTGTGGGGGTACAATTATATTTTCCATAGAAGTGGGCGAGTACTTCATAGACAATTTAGGAAGTTCAAAGATGAAAAATGTTTGGAGACAGTCAAATAGCGCGAATACTTAACAAAACACTTGGCTGATCGGCAGCTCAGTTGATCATTCGAAAAGTTGGAGAAAACGGCCGTAAATAACAAATTTATATTAGAAATAAAAAAAAAATGCTATTAATTTTAATATGAAAATAAATTCAAGAGATAAAATGTTTGATTATTAATTAAATTTTATTCACTAATAATCCTTTTTCTGATTTCAAAATTTCAAATTTGTCTAATTCAAAACCGGTTGTATTTGTATGTAAAATTTTTGAACCTTTATTTATACCAAAGGATCGATTGATTTTCAAAATATGATTGGAAAATTGAGTAATTTTTAATTCATTTATAAATAATGACGCCACAAAGCGAATGGTAATCTTTGGAAGAAATTATAAGTATCTATTAATTTTTATCCGAATTAAAAATCGCAAAACTCTAAACTGTGAACACTTAACATTGAGTATACAGAACCGTAGCTTGCGGAATTTAACATTTAAATTTTAACACTTAAAATAATAAATAAATAAATAAAAATAACTCACTTAAATCATAAGGTACTCGGTATAAGAAAACTACACTACCCATAACCAGTCCATCGTAAATAATAGTTTTTTTTTTACTAACACGAGTAAGATTTTTTATTTAGTTTCAGAAGTATACGATTTTCTGCTTGAGGATGTACGTACACATAATTTTGTTTATTTTAGTTTCTGTATTTAAAACGGAGCATCGTAAAAGAGGAACATCTTTTTATTGAGTGTTAGAAGATAAGACTCTATTTTCGTAAATTAATATTAAATTCGAAGTGCTCTTGAAAGTTACGATGGATCCCTCCTCGTATCGCCAGCTAGCGTGAATTGCACTATTAAGAAACACCTAGAATTTCAAATTACTTCTTCTCACGTGTTTTCAATTGACCAAAACTTTATTTTCTATTGAATTCATTCTGTTGTACAATAGAATAGTGGTGCACTGTATAGTAGGTCTATTACGGGGTAAGAGTAAAATAGAATATTGTATTGTAACATTAACACATACAGTATTTTTATGAGTTTCCTGAAGGATACAAGTTAGTATATTTATTCACGGAAAAACAAAATCTCTTCATTCTTAATTAAAATAATTGGAAACACCAACGATAACCATCTTCATCTTCATGACTTTAGTAAAATTTTATACAATAATACATTTTAACCCATAAGTAGGAAAAAGTTACGGCGTAATATAACCATTAAAATAATTTAGTTAGAGATTAATAATAAAAATGAAAATATTCTAAGTTTCATTACAGGTACCTATATAAAAATAATAAAAAAAGATCGTCTGTAAGTGGCTTCTCCACAGTTTGATAATGCCTTCGGAAGGCGAAACAGCTGTCACGCGTAATAATAAATACACGGTAGATTTTTTGTTTTAAATAAAAAAAATAATTATTGAATAATAATAGTTATTATTTACTCATTAAAACATACTTAAAGTCCCTGTAAGAACTAGCACTGACGAAATATTTAAGAAACATTTCATTTTGTCAATAAAACAAATATACTCTAAAACGATACTACTTTTCATTCATAAATACAAAAAAAAATAAGACATAACAACAATCACACAAAACTAGACCTCAGAATGAAAAACACATACAACATGGAACCACAAACACAACATTTGGAGAAAAGAACTTCTTATACTATGGTACTAAACTCTACAACAAAATCCCACTCTCCTCTAAAAATCACAAAAACCATTAATAAATTTAAAAATCAAATTAAACACTGATTACGTCACATAGGGAGATCTGAAATAGAAAACATATTAACACCGAAACCACTCAACTGCACTTAAAACACCTCATTGTAGATGTTTTTTTTTAACAAGCACATCAATTTAATATAATCTTATTTCATATTTAGTAAATGAAATCGTCAATACGGGAAATCCCAGTGAGGATATCATTATTTCTTATTTTGTCATAGAAATAGAAGATAATACAACATTATTATTATATTGTTAAAAATAAAAAAAAAACCTTTAAATAAATTTCTTGGAGGAATTCAGCTTCACACCTATCAAATGGACTCCCCAACAAACAATATTTATCTCAATATTAAAAAGTATTGCGTGCCCACAGTGTTTTTTTTCTAAGATATTTAAATTATTTCCATCTATGAGCGTGCAGCGTTATAATCATGTTTCGAATATCCTTAATTCATTCTGTATTCCGTCCATTTCGGTTTATTTGTACAACCAATTGATACACTTCAATGGATGCTGGAGCATTCTCAACCGCGATGAGATCTGTGACGCTGTAGGGTAGAAGTGTGTACATAAGGACACTGCAAACAACTTTACTATCTCGTATCACGACAACAACAATAACAACACTGTACCATAGGCGTGCAATCCATATAGGCACAAAAGCACTCCCTATCATTCCTTAATCAAATGAAAATATTAAAAAAGTGCATACATTTTTTAATTTTTTCTTTTTTATGTTATACCACACAAGAGTCCCAATTGCTCCCAACCGTCTGGAACCAGTAATATGGCTTCTCCGATTGGGATATCTTGTGCGGCTGAATGTATCAAGATAGGGAAGGACATGGAGAAAAAGGAAAGTGGGGAATTACCTGGATATCCAGATCTGGCCACCAAACACGGCTAAAGCTATTTAAAGCAACGTTTCGATTTTGAATGGTGGTCTTTCACCAGAATGATACTGATAGTATCTACCACTCTGGAACGTGCCGCAAATATACTACATATTATTTTTAAGCTGCTGACAAGCTACTTGCAGTGGCTTAGCGGGTATAAGTTCCCACTGTATATAATTAATATTATACAATAAAGATGGATCGTAAAAGATCTACGGGTATATAATAGATCAGAGGATCGTAACTATTAAACCACGGAGATCGTATTGTAAGAAATCAATCCTCACTTTCAAAAATACGCGCGAAGTAAAACCCCGAAACGCAGCGCCGGGAGCGATACTCTGACCGCACCACTATAACGTGTCGAAGGCTGGAACTAAGGCGACATGGCGGACACATCATATTTAAACGCACATGACTACCCGTGACGACCTACCGATTTTCCTTTGGGTATGTTCGGAATGAACCATCTACGACTCAGAAGGGAAGTGTACATTGTTACACATTTCTTCAGACTGATTCGTGGATTGTTTGAAAACTCTGCTATCATGGAGAGCATTCACTTCTATGTTCCTGATAGTTATCTCCACCACCGACAGCACAGACTGTTTTATCTCCCGGTCTGCAGGACCAACTTTCCAAAGGTCATGCCGGTGGGAAGGGCAATCTTGACGTTCAAAATAATCAATTCGGATTTTGACATGTTTAGCATCAACGAAGATGCTTTTAAAAGGCAAGTTCTGTTACTGCTAGTACATACTTAAAAAAAAAATTGTTTGGTTTTTTACCCCATGTTAAATCTTTTTGTAAAATATTTATATATGCAAATGCATAAGCACTTATGCTATATTATTTTTAAAACTTTACAATTTTTGCAATTTAAGACATTTTGATGAAATTGTATTTGTAAATTTATTCTTAAATAAAGCTCAAATAATTTTAAAAGGCAGCTATTAAATGTGGCATTAGGTCGTACAATGACATCGGAGAGTTTATAAAGAATAAACGTTCATGAAGGATATAAAAGTAAAAGATCCGCTACATCAACGTATCTATTACTAACTTCAAGTAATCTAGGTACAAGCGAGTGTTTGTAATGTTCACTCCCGGTGTTGTTACATTTAAACAGGATTTCGGAACGAGTTGTTCTCGTAGGTATATGAAATTGAATGAGGTTAATTAAATCACGACTATCTATACCACCATTTAAAAATTTGAAAATAAATATCAAGTCGAAAATAATTCTTCTATCTGAGAGATTTGGCAAATTTAGTTCTTTCAGCAAGTAATTATAGTTAATGCTTTTAATGGGAATGCCGAGTTAATGATTAATGTGTCTTAGGATGCAATTGGAGCAGTCCGCTCCGGGTGCCGACTTTTCAAGGCGCCAAGGCGATTATACCTTGCGATTACATGTCCTTGAGGAAATTTTTCACTAAAATGAAGAAATGCAAATCATTAAAATATTATTATTTGCAGTAATTATTTACTTAGGCGTCTGTTAAAGCGCTCAATGCCCATATATCTAGTATATTAATTTTAAGAACTTCGTTAAATTCCACGGGCGCGGAGCGCTCGAAAATAATACTCCACCTCACACCAACCATCGTTCCATACGTTCGTGAATATCGTGTGTAATGTGAATATATCTACATATCTTTTGTTTGAACAAAAAATTCACAAGTGTGAGAAAACGAGGAGATACAGAAAACACAGTGTAAAATGAGATGTTTATAGGCGCCTTAATACGAAGAAACTTTTTTTTTTATGTGAATATGGCCAAAAACGAGATAGATACAGAACAAAATATTGAAAAACGAGATAGTCTTTCCCTCATTTGCAAGGGATCGACACAGGTTGTGCTTTCTCCCCTCCCAGCCCAGCCGCAGATAAGGATCAGCTGCCCCTACAGTTTGCCTGTGTGTCATACGTCTGGTACATTTGTGTTTGTGTCTGAAAAGCTGTGCTTTGTGGCAATGCCGGCAAATGTTGGTACATTTAATAATTAGAACATCTTTGCTAACAAAATAATGAAAATATAAATTATAATATTGGCTTTCTTTAAAAACATTGTCTGTGTTTATTTAGCGACAAAAATATAAAAATGTAATTTTTCCAGTAACTGGTTAGTAATATGCCAATATCCCTAGAAAATTCGGGTAGCAGCTTAGCCATTCTTAGCGAAAACCTGCACGATGGGTCTTGGGCAATTTTTTAAAAATATCAATTGATTATGTGTTGTTCCTACCGCCTACCCTGATTACAAACTCAGTACACGCCACTGAACTGTACTCTACTTTAATGTTATTTTGTCTAAGGATGACATGTTCCCCGTGTTGCTTCGTAATATTGACGACGTTTTTAGCTAGACGTCTCATAGTCTAGACTAGCGGTCATCGAAGTGATTCCGAAGAAGTTTCCAGAATTCCGCGATGGTTTCGGAGGACTGCAACGCGACAGACGCTTTTAGAATTGGGAGATAAACCATTTATGTATTTGCGAGTTTGCGAATTTGAATGGTAGAAGAAGTCGGGGAAGCCTGAGGAAGACATGGCATGATCACGTGAAGCAAATACTTGGTTCGGGTCAAATACTTCGAGATTTAGAAAAAGAAAAAAAAAGAGTTTGGTTTATTTGAAATTTATTGGAAAAATTGGATATAAAACTTGGGAGTATTTTCAAGACTGGGATTTTCAGAGAACAAAGAAAAAGATAGTAAAAGAAATTGAGGATTTAAGAAAGGCACGGAAATGGCAAAGGAAGGATGAAAGTCGACTAAATGCTGTAGAAATGATATCCTTGAGGCGTATGTTGTAAAACCATCTAGGACCTTGTGCAAAATGTTGAGATACGCAAAAAATGCAACGCCGATGTAAGTGTAATGAGTAAGATTAAGAACAGGACGCTTAGATGGTTTTATGCATGAACGAAGAAATGAGTGTCAGGAAAATGTATGACGCAAATGTGATTGTTAGAAGAAGTCGGGGAGGCCTAAAGGAAGACATGGCACGATCAAGTAAACCAAATACCTGAGTCGGGCCATATCAAGAGTCAGAATAAGAAGAGTATGTATAAGACCATGTATGAATGTGAATGAAGCAAGGAGTGAGTGGCGAGGCCGAATTGTTTGGCGGTTCATCCTCTCTAGTTAGTTACTTAGTTTAGCTATTACAGTGCGAACGTAACGAACAGTGCCTAATGAAATTAATAAGCCAATTAATTAATTTAATTCGGAAAACTTCCTATACCATACGTCTGTAATTAGATACTGCGCAGATCAACAAAATACATTTTGTAAGTCGTCAATATCTCAACACAAGTAACAGAAACGAGATTTGATATTTATCAGTTAATTGCCTTCAACTGAATTTCTGGTAGCTGTAATCAAAATATTCAACGATTTCCTATATGTTTTGAAACTAATAAAAGGGTTTGGCGACGAATTAAAGTCGCCAAAATGACCAGCTTTTTAGATTTATTTATATTAAATAATATTATAATATATTTAATTTATTTTAATAACTTCTTGAAGTTCATAAACCTCATTGTAGAAGTTAATATTAACCGATCCTAAATGAAACACGAAACCGAAAAAACCACAGATAATAAAAAGGTATCAGTCGCATCTGAGAATCGAACCCAGGACCTCAGTCTTACCGGGACAACCGCTCAACCAACTGAGTTAACGATTCAGTACAGTTCCATACCAGTTCACTTTACGTCATCCTTAGCGATATCACACCTCAACTTCAAAACTTGTCAATATTATCCTCCATTAAATCCCATATTATTGACTGCTATCTTTATGATGATTATAAAGTTCTACCCCAATATAATTGCAATCTAGATAGTGTCTCGGATAGATAAATTAGGTGGATAGATAGATTTTAGGTGCTATGTAGGATCAATATAAAAAAAAACACTTTTAAGTTAAACCTGGTTGAGTGGTAACAATTCTTGGCAATGAATCCGGAAGTCGCGGGTTCAAATCCCGGCGTGCGCAAGTAAATTTTATTTAATCATTAAAAATAATATGTAGTATATTTGCGGCACGTTTCACAGTGGTAGATACTGTCAGTATCGCCCCGGTGAAAGGCAACCATTCAGAATCGAAATGATGCTTTTTTAATTTATGAAGTAACTCCACGTAGGAGGCCCCGAGGGAAAAAAAATTCTATCAAATAAGACTGACTCCTTTTTATTTTGAGACTTTTCCTGTTTCATATATCATTTGAGATTTGTTAATATTATCTTTTTCAATGATTAAACATTTCAAGGGGGTTTCTAAGCTTCAATAAGTTATTATTTGACGGCCTCCATGGTCGAGGGGTAAGGCTCTCGACTACGAATCCGAAGGACGCGGGTTCAAATCCCGGCGTGCGCAAGTAATTTTTATTTAATTAATTTGTGTTGTTTCACAATTAATTCATTTAAAAATAATATGTAGTATATTTGCGCACGTTCCAGAGTTGAAGATACTCCCAGTATCGCCCTGGTGAAAGACCACCATTCAGAATTGAAACGTTGCTTGAAATGGCTTTTATCCGTGTTTGGTGACCAGATCTGAATAGCCAGGTATTCCCAACCTTCCTCTTCCCCTTCTCCTTCCCCTCCCCAATACCTTCAGCCTCACAACATTCCCTAATTGGTAATGTCATAGTCTCACTGGCTCCAGACGGTTGGGAGCAGTTGGGACTCTTGTGAGGTATTCATATAAAAAAAAAAAAATTCCAATAAAACGAACATTTTAAATATTTTCAATCGTTTAATTATTCTCAATTATTTTTATTATTTATACAGTAATAACTGATACGTACCCGGCCTTGCTCGGGATTAGTTATTTTTTTGTAATATATTTATGAAATTATGAATTGTTGCTTGTCATTTAGGTGAATTAAATTAATTAATTTTCTCTAAAGAAGGAAAGAAGAAACATTCATTTGAAAATTTTATTTCATTCCAAACATTTATTTTTTCAAAATATATCTAAATAATAGAGTTCTGATTGAGTTTTCAACTTTGAAAATATTCTACCCAAACAGACCTTCTTCTTTTGATTATGTAATCTGTGGTTAACCAGAGTGGTATATCTATGGGCTAACCTCAATACAACATGGCGCGTTCAATGTTATTCATACTAATTTTAAAAGTTATAGCAACAGTTTTACATATTGGATTTCATTCAAACTACTCTCTAAACCTTCCCGGTGCTAATAAGAACAAACTGTACTATTTTCAGCGAAACCGGTCAGCGAAAACATCGAGGACAAACAAACAAATTTACAAACTTACATTGATTTTTTACATATATAAATACAAAAATAACAAATAATATTCAAGGATGAAGATTCGTTCATCCAATACCATGGTCCCCTCATCACGTCTCTGTTTTTAAAATTCTACCCAAAACATTTGTCAAGTCATGTTTTCAGGTCTGACCTCTAGCCACCGAAAATGTTTTGTAAACAGTTTTCCTGTCAAACATGGCTTTGTAATCGGTGTTGTGAGCATTCATCGGAACTATTAACCTTAATAAAATGCGATAAAATGAGAATTATAATACGTATTCAAAACAATAATGTTTTATCCTACGAAGTGTGCATATTTCAAATGATAAACAAGCAAAAAAAGGTATAAAGATTGCAAGGTCGTTCGATGTGACTTTAAAAAAAAATGAAACTACGCAAGAAGTGCCCGGAGTCAGCGGGATTATGGAATCCTCGATTGGGGGAACGTTGTAAGGCTGAAGGGCGTAGGAAGGTAAGGAAATGAGGAGAGAATGGTTCGAAAGGACCTGGGTATTTAACCGTTAGAGTACGGTCCAGCGCCATAGTGCTGTAAGCTTAAATTGCGACGTACCGCTATAGCGCTACAATTTTCAGTGTGTTTTTTGTCGTCCTCTGGATAGCGCGTGTTTAATTTGAGCGTGGCATATTGCGGTTGACGCGTGTCTTGATAACTGTATTTATTGTTAAGGCTGCTCTCTGACGGTCCGGTGAGGAATGAACATTTCACTCGCTACTGGAGACACTGCGCAGAAAAGTCCCATAATGGACAGCGTTGCAAACCGTTACCTTACTTTAGCAAACTTGACTTTTATGTGCAGTGTCTGCAGTAACGAGTGAAGTGTTCATTCCTCACCGGTCCGTCAGAGAGCAGTCTTAGACTGTTAAAATAAATACACCCTAAAGTGAATATATATTTTTCACTATGTCGGAAGTTAGTTATATTTGCGGAAGATCGTAATGTATCAAATGACAGCGGCACTACGGACGACGAGACCTTTGTTCCCATAAAGTGGCATTATTGTACATCGTAATAAAATATTGCGAATAGAAAGTGAATCTTCGAAATCATTTTCAAAAACACAATTGTAAAGTGAAATGATCTTATATTTTTGTATTTTTTGTAGTTGTAAATGTGCAGTTTTTTTAATTAAAACTATAAAATTCGTAAAGCTTCATTCTTTACTTTTATAATTTCACAAAAAATCAATAAAATTGATTGCTATTTGTCCAAGTTATTGAATACCATATTTTTATTTATTTTAAAATACAGAATATCTGTAGCAATTTATATACAAACTTGCAAAATAAGCATAGAACTAAAACGGTGAATCTGGTAATTAAACATGGCGAAAGACATTTCATGTAACGTTTCTAGAACCACTCTGGAACGTTCCTAAACATTATTAAATGTGTGCACGCCTGGTTACAAACCCGTGACTTCTGGATTTGTAGTCAAGGATTATATCGACTAGCCCACAGAAGTCGTAAACTAGGACTGTAGCTGAGGCGAAGGGCTACAAGGGAGCGGTGAAGGGCTTAAATGGGGAACGAGGGCAACAAAAAAACATTTTAAATAAATTTTCTCTATGAATTCAAATTTGCAACAAAATGAACTGCTCAATTATCCTATTAATTAATTGTTTTTTTCATCATGCCAAAGAAGCAAAGTTGGCAGTTCACAATGGAGTGTTGGTATCAGATATATCAGATTTATGGCAGTGAGTCGTGGAAATGGCAGAGGAAGGATGAAAGTAAATTGAATGCCGTAGAAATGAGATCTCTGAGGCGAATGTGTAGTAAAACCATGTACGATCGTGTGAAATGAATGCAAGGCTGATGTAAGCGTAATGAGTAAGATCAAGTTTGGGCATATAGAGCGAATGAACGAAGAAAGTGAGTGTAAGGAGATTATAAGACGCGAATGTGAATGGAAGAAGAAGCCGGGGATGCCCGAGGAAGACATGGTACGATCAAACGAATCAAATACTTGAGTCATGTCAGAAGTCGGAATAATAGAAAATAATGTATGAGACGATGTATGAATGTGAATGAAGCAAGAAGTGTATGCCAAGATCAAGTTGTTTGGCGGTCCGTCCTCTCTGCCCACCCCCGCGTAGAAATGACGTGATAGTTAGTTCTTTATGGTGTTATTAAACCTAATCAGGTTTCTCGGGACCTGTTGTCAGGTGAACAATAATTTACTACATAATATAATTTATAAAATATGGATATAAACCCTTATCAAGGGCAAAAAGCTGTCATAATGGAGAACAAAGGTGATAAAACGGTCGTGTCGGGGTATAAAGCCAACCGCGGATATGATCATTATTATCTCTCAGTCACAGCGCACTTATTAGGATTTCATCGCATTGTCGCGTAAGAAGAAACGGTGGGAGTGGACGCCGATGAGGAAATTATTTCACTCAGGGACAATGTCATCTTTGGAGATGCTTTATGGTGGGTCTTTGAGGACAGGAAGGAGTGAACTTGGGTCTTGAAGAAACCCATGTTGTAGGAGAGTGGACTCACAGAGCCCGGCAAATCATTCAACAGCCAAGCTGTCGAAGACAAGAATGAGTTATAGAAGCGACCCGTTTTCATCTGACAATTGTCAACACGCTATTTTTAATTATGTCAATATAATAATATTTTATTTTATAATTGTTTTTTAATTTTTTAAATTTTTAAAAAATTAATTACTTACCTGCTTTCATAACTTATTTTTTTATGTTTGTAATTCGCTTATTATTTGTCTGTACCTGTCATTATTTTTTAAGTATATTGTTTAATTATTTATTTTTATAAATTTTATGTAAATCAAATTTAATAATGTTATTATTAAGTTCTGAAGGTATTTTTAGTTTTTATTATTGTGACCGCTGTTTCAAAATGGACTTAAACGCCGAAACAGCTGTCACAATAATAAAAACTAAAAATACTCGCAGAACTACAAAAACAATAATTAAATGTAGTTTTACGAATTAAACACAAAAAGAATTAATATATTGTTTATTCTGATGAAAGGGGCTTTGCTTCTGAAACATGTAGATATTTTTATATTGAAACAGTGGTTTAAACAAAGTGATTCTTATTAATTTATTTTTTATTTATTCTTACTAGATCCTTAAAAACTAAAATTACGCAAATCTTGAAAAGTTTATTAGACGTATAATACAACATTATTTAAATTTAAAATATCAAACTTGCATAAAATTGCAACCTTTCAATTATTCAGGCTGTCAATTCCTGGTCGGAAAGCATTAATGGAAGAAACGACCTCCTTCAAAATAATAATCACGGAACATCATTATCAAAATTCGCAAAATGATTAAAAACAATGTATTAAAAAAGTACCTACGTAAGTACAAACCAAATTAATATTTAAATCTATTACCAATAAATTTCGGAACAAAAATTACGGGATTTTAAATTCAAATACACATTATATTAGCGACTAAGGCTCTTATGTATTTTTTTAAGTAACCATAATACATTTACGTAAGTACTCATTTTTTACTAATTTTGGTTTACCTGTCGTGAATTTTTATTACATCAAATAAATTATTATGATCAAAAATTATAATTTAAATTAGTTTGTAAATGCTAATATATCAAATGCACTGAACACACAATCTCTAGAAGTGTGATTTATACCGATTTGAAAGAAAAGGACATGTCGTCAATTTACATAAAACATTTCTACTACTATGTTCCGAGATGGACCAATGAAATGGATTATGTGTGTAATCTTCCCAACATGCCTTCCATTAATATGCTTCGCGGAACTTTAACCGCCCTACCCATACGGACGTACGTGATACGGCCGCTATATTATCGCCCGAACGCAACAAGCCGTATCCCGTACGTTCAGGTACAAAAAGAGCTATACCCGCAACCCACAAAACATTCGTATACGTCAAGTTTGTTCTTCCGTCATTTCGTTTAATATTTCGAGGTCAGCCGAAGCTAACGGATGTGTTCGGGTATTTTTGTGTCTCCCATACAAATTGCGTCACTAGTCACACGTATTCTTATTGCGAAAACTGATGAAAAAATACGAGGTTTTCTTTACCTACTTTTTGAATAATAACCCAAAGGACGGGCGGTTATAAATGTTTGATCAATTTCATAAGGCTGAAGCTGGTGGAGAGGGGAATGAGATTGGAATGAGGAAGGTGGGGAAGTACCTGAATATTCAGATACGGTCACCAAACTAGGGTAAAGCCATATCAAGAAACGTTTCGATTCTGAATGTTGGTCTTTCACCGGGGCAATACTGAAAGTATCGAAAACTCTGGAAGGTGCCACAAATATATATATATATATATATATTATTTTAAATGAGGAAATCGTGAAATAACACATATTAATCAAATCAAATTTTACTTCCGTCAAAAAGGATTAGATGAGGATTGTTGGAAAATACATATATTTTATGTTCTTTATTTTTTTTTTATATATCTATGAACATAAAATCCAAATGAGCGGCTAAATAAATACATTTAGTAAAGCAGGTGATTAAGGATTAGTCCAGGTACTCGAAATGCCGATTTACCAACACAAAAAGTCATGCAAAGTGATTGTAACATAATTCAACAAATAGTCAATTATTTTATTGATGGTTTGCAATGGCCTTTTTACCAAAATACATTTGAATTTACTGTCCACTCCCAGCGTACTACAGATATAAAGAGAGGTTTATATTTCACCGGAAACCTATTCAAGATGGAGAAGAAAGATGAGAGAAGATTGAGTAGAGACGTTGAAACGCCACGAAGAGAAATGTGCTAGTATTGATAAGGCGTTATTGACTGCTGGAGAAATGACGGTAGAACAAGTAATAAGACCGGTAAACTAGTGAAGAGTATTGCCATTTCAACACGTCTTCGTAGGAAGGGTATGCATAAATCAGTAGCGTGCAGTCCATAAAGGCTGAAAAGCAGTGCCCAACCTAAGAAAAACGAACCTTTAAAATAAATTTAAAGATAATAAAATTAATATGATTTTTTTTTGTTTTAAAACGCTTTATTTTATTTTTATTAATGCACTATCGACCGGTTTCGGTTGAACTCAACCTTCATCAGGAACGTACACATATAAACTAAATTAACATACAGAGATATATCATAATGAAGACAGTGAAAGTGAGGAAAGAGAGAGTATATCAGAGTAGAACAGGACAGAGCATCAGAGGGGGGGGCGGTAGGGTGGTACGTAGAGGTGTATGAAAAGGGGAGGGGAAGAAAGGGAACATCCTTAAAATCGGAGTTTGGGTTAAATCTAATTGTTTATTTACATTACGGAAATTATTATTTTTATTTGATTTTGATATTTCTAATGCTTCTAAGTTATTAAGGCGCAAACCTATTCCATTTTTATGTATTACTTTTACTTTTGTATTTTTATAAAAAAAATAAGATAAAAAATACGCTTTGCCACAAATTTCTATTACAGTTCATTTATTCAGTTGGCCATGTCAATCAGCGGAAGATGATAGGCGTGATGACTGGCTGCGCCAAGTGTGATAACCGACTGCGCCAACTGTGCCGACTATCTACTTGTCACTTAAGTAGGTAGTCGAAATGTGGATTAACCGCAGTTTGAAAATGGCCTTGCACGCCGAAACAGCTGTACACAATAATAAAAACTAACATACTTGCAGAACTTAATAATAACATTATTAAATTTGATTTACATTAAATTTAAAAAAAAAGGTGATTACTACGCCAAGGTATTATGGTATGTCATCTCCAATAATATCGGGGTTTGTGTGATAATAAATAAAACTCAAATGTTGGCAGATTGGTACACTTATCACTATCGCAATGTTACAAGGTATGAAGCTAAGGTATGAAGAAGGACGAGACAACCTCGTTATTCGCTTATATTTATATATTTGATTATACGCCCTTCTGGGCTTTTGTATGGATTTTAGAAGATAATATAAAGAGTCATCGAAAAGTATAAGTATGTAGAGATTCCAAACCATAAAGGAATGAATAATCTTTTTCAAACGTTTAACACTGACATAACATAGAAAACCAAAACAATATTATAACACAAATCATTAACGCTGCATTATCCAAGCTACAATATTACACATACTGTGGGATTCATCAAAGTGCTGGTATAGATGACGTTTTATTGTATAAATGGAGTCAGCAAATACATCAACAACACCTCCAAACCTATTGCTCAGATCATGCATCCTACTGGTTAGTAAATGTGACCGATAGTTGGTTGTGTAAGTGTTGCAGATGTATGTTACAATTTGTCTTGTGTTTTTTGTCGGAACATTTAATTTAATAGTGGCGACGATGGCAGGGCATCTTTATGTACTTCCATAAGTTATGTCGTCTCTTTCAGACTCGATTCATGGATTTCAAATATTCGGTGCACAGTTCATACGCGAATATGAAAAACTACACGCAGCCTACCTTAGGTCATAAAACAATGCAAGCCACTGGTATAAATGTATATAATATCTTAGAATATATCCTAAGTTAATATATACGGGATGTGCATCACCAGGGATAGCTAAACTGAGGTTAAAAATTGAGAAAAAAATCGATATATATATATTGATTCAATACTGTTATATTCCTTGAAAAATAGTAAACTTTTAATGTTGTCTATTTACTGAATGGTGAGGTTTTAATTAAACTACTTTTATTTAATATCAACGATATAAATATAACCATAAACATTAATTGCATTTCACAGTTAACGATAAACATAAAAATACAGCACAAATAATTTTAAAATGTAACTATTAAATGTGGCATTAGGTCGTAGTGGCTGAGTTGGCATCGAGTTTGGGTTTTTTGGCTGGCTAAGTCCTCCATATTTGCGACACAAGCAACATCTTCCGCTTACTGTGATGGTAGTAGGAGATTTTCAAATATTGTCAGGTTATTCGTAACTAGGGAATATTTGTCTTTCTTTTTAAAAAAAAAATATATATATATAGTAAACTTAAGGTATTTATTGAAAATATATGATAGTATAGCCTTCTTGTTCTTACCTTGCATGCAGTTAAATAGATCCGCTACATCTGCGTATCTATTACTAAGCTCATGTAATCTAGGTACAAGCGAGTGTTTGTAATGCTCAGTCCTGGTGTTGTTACATTTAAACGGGATTTTGGAACGAGTAGCTCTCATAGGTATATGAAATTGAATGAGGTTAATCATAACAGGGTTACGATGTTGAACATAACTATCAAGTCGGGAATAATTATTCGATCTGAGAGATTTAGTAAATTTAGTTATTTCATCAAGTAATTATAGTTAATGCTTTTAATGGGAATACCGAGTTTATAATTAATGTGTCTTAAGGATTTATATTGACTTTTTTTTATTGAATCTGAATCTATTTTAAAATGGGAGGACAAGATCGAGGAGTTATATTCAACTCGACCTCGAATTAAAGATGTATAAAGTTTTCAAGGTTGAAATATTCCTAAATCGCCTGGAATTTCGAAGAATGAAGTAATGAAAAACATATAAAAAAATAACGTCTTGAGATTATAAAATGATTTTTCCTACCGTATATAGAGTAACGTGTATATAAAAGTTAAAATAGTATAAAAATTCACGCATTAAAGGGTTCAAAAGTAATCAGTTAGTTTTTCCTTACTTTCATGATAAGGGGATAGTATCGACTTGCAAAAAAATGTTTCGGGATAATACCCAAAAACGTTCCCCGACCTGCTGTAAGCCAATGGAGAGTTCTAGAAGCGCCACCGATAAAGTGAGGATTACTCCGCAAGTCCATAAGTAACCCTATCTTGATTAATCATGAGATTGTCTGGAAAGGCCGAGCAATATATCTTAGTTGAGAATGCTTAATGAATTCTGCAAACTTCACAAAATAATAACGTATTTTATTATTATTTTTTTTTAGTTAATAAAATTTATTTCAAAACTGATGGTTTTTAAGTTCCTACGAAGTTCTTTTCAAGATGCTGGATAACTCCTCTGCTTTGATATCTTTGAGCCAGGTTTTGATTTGATTTTTTAAATCATTTGACTTTATTTTTATTTTTGTAATTGCCGGTGAAAGTGAATTATATAGCTTAGTGGAGAGATATTTGTAAGTCCTTTGTACAAAAGCAGTTTTAAATTTAGGAATATTCATAATGTCATATTTCAAATGATCACATATTAAGAAATAAATTTATATTAGAAATTTAAAAAGAAATTATTTTTACCATTAAAGAAAATAAATAATATACTACATATTGACATCAATCAAATTAGATACAGTTATCGCAGGGAATTTTGATTCGAACATAGTACCCACACAGACGCATTACTTGCATACATCATGTTTCAAAATTGTTAATCGACTTCCAGGGAAATTGAAAAAATATTCTGTAAAACTGTAAAAACTCTTCGAATATTCTAATTGAATCAACGTTCATACTTGTTATCCCCTTTTCTGCAAAAACAAAGAGTGGAGGTAAGAAAGACAAAATGTTTCTCAGTGACATTTTGCAAAGACATCGGTGTCTAAAATCTATACACATGCACCAATACACACAATCCAAGATACTTGTTGGTCGCCTCAACCCTTCTTGTGCTACCTATGCATGTTAATATTAAATATTTTTCTTGAGTCATTGAGTAGCTTGCTCATTGCTGAGGGTCGTGACCCCCACTCCAATATCCTTCGTGTACAAGGCTCCTTCCTCTACTCCTCGCGATCCTGCGCTGCGTAGAGAGCTGCGGACACCAACGTTCCGGACACTTGCGAAATTTGGTTACTCCAACGCATCAGTATATATATATATATATATGCAATTAAGTCATGGTGTTTGAAAGAGAGAGTACGAAAACAGTGTACAATGAGTTTGTATATTTGGGAAGTATGTTTACGAGAGATGGAAAGACTGATAGGGATATTGAAAGAAGGGTGAATGCAGGAAACTCCATTAACGGAGGGCTGAACGCGGTTGGCGCTAACAAAAAGTTGTCCAAAGAAGCGAAGCTAGCAGTTCACAATGATACCAACCCTGATGTATGGCAGTGAGGCATGGAATTGGCAGAAGAAGGATGAAAGTAAACCGAATGCCGTAGAAATGAGATCTCTGAGACGAATGTGTGGTAAAGCCATGTATGATCGTGTGGAAAATATTGAAATTCGTAAACAATGCAAGGCTGATGTAAGCGTGATGAGTAAGATTAAGGAAGGGACGCTTAGATGGTTTGGGCATGTGGAGCAAATGAACGAAGAAAGGAGTGTAAGAAGAATGTATGACGCGAATGTGAATGGAAGAAGAAGCCGGGGACGCCCGAGGAAGACATGGCACGATCAAGTGAATCAAATACTTGAGTCGGGCCATGTCAGAAGTCGGAATAATAGAAGAGAATGTATGAGACGTTGTATGAATGTGAATGAAGCAAGAAGTGTATGCCAAGATCGAGTTGTTTGGCGGTCCGTCCTCTCTGCCTACCCCTGCCGGGAAACGGCGTTATGGTTAGTTAGTTAGTTAGTTAGACTTCATTTTCCACAATTTTATTCCATCTCCATAGTATCCCCCCTGCATCAAAGCGAAGTCTTCCTAATAGTTGTTTTTCTTTGCTTTGTCCTTCATAAAAGGCAGATTTGATTTCATGCAATTTTATTCAGTGTCCGGACATATTTAAATGTGTCGAGTTATTTGTGTATATGTACTTATTATGTACTTTTTCTATTTCAAATTTAACGAGTACCTGAACACTTGAGATAAAAATAAATATTTTCTTTAATTTATTTTTTATAACTTATTTAAGGTTGTAAACCTCATTGTAATATTTAATCATTGAAGAAGATAATATTAACACATCCCAAATGAACCACGAAACCGAAAAAACAACAGAAAATAAAAAGATTTCAGTCGCATCTGGGACTCGAACCCAGGACCTCTACCTATCCGGGGTAACCGCTTAACCTACTTAGCTAATGAGACCGGTTCAATTTACGCCATCTACACCGATATCCATGTTCAACACTTGTTAATATTATCCTTCATTTTTAAATCCCATATTATTGGCTGCTATCCTTATGATGTAAGTTCTACCGGAACACAATTGCAATCGGAATAGAGTATCGGATGGGATAATGGAAAATGGAGGATAATATTAACAAGTCTTGAAATTGAAGTATGGATATCGGTGTAGATAGCGTAAATTGAAATGGTCTCATTAGCTAAGTTGGTTAAACGGTTACCCCGGATAGGTAGAGGTCCTGGGTTCGAGTCCGAGATGCGACTGAAATCTTTTTATTTTCTGTTGTTTTTTCGGTTTCGTGGTTTATTTGGGATGTGTTAATATTATCTTCTTCAATGATTAAATATTTTCTTCTTAAATTTGTTATTTAAATAGGTGCGCCGTAAGTTTTTCATTTTTGAAAACTCAATAAAAGAAAACTGCAATTTATATTAAAATTTATGATAGTTTTAATGATAGTAGAGAAACAGAAACTTTATTTGCAAAAAATAATGTCTAAAAACCACGCCTCATTGGTATTCCTCTAATCTGGAACAAAGATTTTGAAAAACTCTTTGATACCAACCGCGGCGAATATTCGCTTTTAAGGCAATGCAACGGGAAGAAATGCAAAATTATGTGTTTTCGTTTTGAGAATTTGATGTCCTAGAAATATCATAGATGATTTAATTAAATGCTGCAAGTAGAACACACCTTGGCCTTTCGTTTAATGGTCCATTTTTTGGGGTGTCCTTTTATAAGCATGGTATCAGACCCAAAAAAAAAAATGTTGAAAGCGCAAAATCTCCTATTTACGAACCTTTTTTTTCGATATTGTCGTATTGTTCAATGTGGTAAATTAAGTTTTTTAGATAACCACCGCAAACATGTTAATATTTATGCCACAACTTAACAAATTAAAATAAAGCACGCAGCTTGGTGATGTTTTTTTTTGCGTAAATCGAAACAAGCGGCCGATGTTAAACGAGATTTTCAACCTTTTCGCCACCTGCATAAAGAGCGCGTGATTTTGTTGGAATTTTAGCAAGTGGATCGCCTTAATTTGAGCTGATGACTGGTTTATTCAAGTATACCCGAAATTCAAGAAAACTCCATTAAAAAAAAATCAGGAAGTGTTAAGTCTGGGCTGAGGGAGGGCCAAGGGATTTCACCTCTTCAAGTTATCAGTTTGTCAGGGATCACGTCCTTCACTAGCCGCATTGGATATATAGCAGGATGTCCCATTTTTCTGGATCAAAGTTTTGTTGTAAAACCGATTTAATTTTTAATGCAAAGTTGATCTGGGTGTCGTCAAAGCAGTCGAACGCTTCCGCATCGACAAGCCAGATCTTCTCTTACGGACGTTTTAACTTGCGCGACGTTCTCTTCGCTCTTTGTGCTCCGTGGACGTCCTGTTTTGTTCTTATTTAGGATTATACCGGTCTCATTTTTGATAAACCATTCAATTAAAATCACCCTGGGACCCTGATTTAAAGTGTATAATCATAATTGAGTACGAAACAGGCGTCAAACAAACCTATAGGAATCGTAATGTTCGTAAAACTGCTTGGTACAGAGAGCGCGTTGTTACTCCGAAAAGCGATACATGGCGAAAAATTTCCAAGAACCGAGCTTTTGGCTGCCGCTGATTGCGAGTTCCACCTCCATTCGGTTTTTCCGTAGGAGTGATTTCAAAAATGCAAAAACTTATGCACCCTGTAATAATACAATTTTTTTTCATAATATTAATATGCATATTAATAAAATTGTTATTTAAATACGGAGAAAAAAATTATAAATATAAGAATAGTACCTCACAGAATCAGTTTTACCGATAATAAATCATTTTAGTCATCGACTGAATTAGAATTGTGTTGAATAAAATCATATAAGGAAGTGGTCGCAATGTGGATTAATCACAGTTTGAAAATAGCCTTGAACGCCGAAACAGTTGTCACAATAATAAAAACTAAAATACTTGCAGAACTTAATAATACCATTATTAAATTTGATTTACATTAAATTTCTAAAAAAAAGTAACAGTTTAAAATAATGACTTTATCTTGATTTCAATATTATTTAAAATTCAAAACAGCTATTGGAATAATTTTACAAATTTTCTTTCTTAAACGATGATTTTAATAACTATTTTCACTGTGTTATGATATCCAGCACGGTAAAATGGCCCAACTTGTGCATTAACAATTATTTGTGGGCTAACGGTTATGCAAAAAAAGTTTTTCCCGTCTGCTTGAAAATATGATAAAATATAAAATTTTAAAAATTAAATAAACATTATGGTGGACTTTAAATTATATTAAAAACGACCAATTTACTTTGGAACACGAATTGGCCGTACATAATTTAAAATATCGACCTGAAAAAAGGATTTTTTTAAAACGTTTTGTTTTTATATTTTTACTTACGTAATAATTAACAAAAAAATACGATAAACCCGCAAATAATTTTCTAATTTGCCCGTAAAATTATGATTTTTTTTTCCTGGCCATAATATAAAACAAAAATAAATAAAAACACTTCTCATATATACTAGATATTTACTAAACCTTTAATTAAAAAATATATCATTCAGGTTTGATGGTTGTTTTTGCCTCAAATCCAAAATTAAGTTATATATGAAACAGGCAACGTAGCCGTTCCTCTTAATATATTACGTAATAAATATTTTAATTTAACAATGCCTAATCTGTCATAAAATCTCACTTAAATCTTTTTTTTTGTACATCCAGTCACCTACCTCAGAACAGAACACATAGTGAGGTGGGTAATGTAAACCATACAATAATATAATTATGTAACATGCATTGTACTTACATTTAAACATGCCGTATTGTATGAAACTGTATAACCTTCTTTCAATAAACGTCGATTTATCGACACTGAAACAGAACTGAAAAGCGATCAGAGATAATTAAAAACATTTTTTTTGACGGTTTAAGTTACCCCATGATGGTCAAAGTAGAGCACTGGTACTACATTTTTCATCGCCTTGGAAAATATTCCAATGAGAACATGCTTTGTCGATAGATCATGCAAATTAAAAAGTAAGAAATGAAGTTATGGAAAGTATGGTGGCCGGAGATGGAAGAAGTTTCCACTTCCAAAGAGAGTTTTATACAAAGGCTTCAAACTTCAAATATAAAATAATGAGACAAGTTCTCGCGTATTGTTACAATTTGATCGATAGTTGCACATTACAACAGATTTATATGTAAATTATATACGGTTAGTTGGACAATGTCTAACGTTTCCAGTAAATACAATTCTTAAACTGTGATCTTCTAATTTCCATGTGAAATGCTTGCTGGATTTTATCTCAACAATAATAAAAATGAGGTCCTCAATGAATAAAACCCCGAATATCCCGATAACATAATATAAAATATATTTTAAGTACCACGAAATCATACTTTATAATTGTACACCCACCATTTTAAAACAACTACCAACTATAAATATATCTACAATTAATCACAAAAAATATATCGCAGCCTGGATCAAACAAGGTATTCACATTATACAAAACATTACAGCACTTAACCAAACATAACCCAAATCATAAAATAGAATATTAACTTGAGACTCCCTTCTCTTTTTTACGTACTTGATACTTGTACTCGTATAAATGGACCCGCCCAATTTGAGGAGTGTTTTTTAAATGAATTTCAGATATAAAATGATATATTATGATTTTTAAACTAAGAAAAATTATAGAACAAGCAGACAAGTTGCCATATGGCAGCTTTGAATGATCACTTTCTTGTCTTATTTTTGTAAATACTACTGTAATAGTGTCTTATAAAAAACACATGTATTTAAAAAAAAACTAGTTTTTATAAAACGTTCTTTTATGGAAAAAATGATTTTTGTTATAGTTAGGTGAACCTACAGTGAATATAGTGAAAAAAAAAAATTTTGCTGGGACTATTGATGATTAGATATCCTTTAATTTCACGTTTGCGATAATGCGAATTTTTTGGCGAAATTCGTAATTTTTACACGAATAGCCCGAAATTTGCAATTTTCGGATAGATGGCGGCGAATTTTCGTAATTTTCACGCGATGTTCTGATATTTTAAAATACGAAAATAATATTACAGTGTACATTATTAATAGTACACCGTCGAAATATTTCTATGGCTAATAAGGTTTTAATAAGCTTGAATATTCACAAAATGGAAAAAACGACGGTTACTGTCATTCTTTTTTTGATTAAAATAAGGCATAATAAAATTTTAAAATACATATATATATATCCACTACTTTTGTTGCAACATACCATTATGCTGAAAAATTAAAATAAATACGAATTTCTCAAAAAAACAAAAACACCTGAATTTCACCAAAATGACGCGAATTTCGCCATAAATAAAGCTGTTTTTTTTTCATGTCTTCATTAGTGTTTAAACCACTTGATATCACAATGACCGGTATTCTTCATTAAGATACCCCTTCAACT
Organism: Halesus radiatus; assembly: GCA_022606495.2. Taxonomy (NCBI): domain Eukaryota; kingdom Metazoa; phylum Arthropoda; class Insecta; order Trichoptera; family Limnephilidae; genus Halesus; species Halesus radiatus. Next base: position 54,631 of record JAHDVE020005539.1, read on the forward strand.
AACTATGCGTGTGGTTTGGACTGAACGGTTCAGATGTAATTCAGGTTATTGCTCTATAAATACCTGTAGGCGTTTTGAAGGGTGGTTGGTGACCCCAAGATAATTGATGAGTTCGAGAACCAACCTATTAAGGCACTAGATCAAGGTTGCGCAAACAATTTAGCAAGAGGGCCACATTGATAATATACTATGTATGTCTACAGAGGCCGCCATCTCAATATTATTAGCAAAAATTAAATTAGAAAAGAGAAACTTAAAAATCTTTGCAAACCAGAAATATCTTGGGCTGTGCACTGAAAAAAATACACACTTTGTAGTCTACTAATGTAAGAAATACTACAAACGATTTATCTATAAATTTTACACGAGCAGTTAGAAAATGTATAAGGTTTCAAATTACAAAAGTTCTTAGACTAGGTTTTTAAGTTCAATGTGAACTGCGTACAATGAAAATGTCTTCACTAGTTTTCAATCTGCACATATTTTCAGACACTGTGGTATATATACGAGATACAATTTAAAAGATTACAGTTTGAGGATTTTTGATCGTGGAGATTCTCCACCTACTCGTAAAGAATTTTCAAATAAATTATGTGTAGTATTGCTTGCATTGGCAACCTGCAATGTGACCTTTTTCAGCAAATTTCAAAGCATTTTAACAAAGTTTCCAAAGTTTACAATGTTTCCAAAGTTTATAAAGTTTACAAAGTTTACAAAGTTTACAAAGTTTACAAAGTTTACAAAGTTTACAAAGTTTACAAAGTTTACAAAGTTTACAAAGTTTACAAAGTTTACAAAGTTTACAAAGTTTACAAAGTTTACAAAGTTTACAAAGTTTACAAAGTTTACAAAGTTTACAAAGTTTACAAAGTTTACAAAGTTTACAAAGTTTACAAAGTTTACAAAGTTTACAATGTTTACAAAGTTAACAAAGTTTACAAAGTTTACAAAGTTACAAGGTTTACAAAGTTTACAAAGTTTACAAAGTTTACAAAGTTTATAAAGTTTACAAAGTTTAAAATGTGTAGAAAGTTTACTAGGTTTAACAAGTTTACAAAGTTTGGGTGCTCGTCCTTAATAAGAATAGTTTTTAAGGCACTGATTTTTAATTCTTATATTTTTATTTTTTAAATATACAATCTAAGTGTAATAAAAGGGTTATGGTACTGTGCCTGTCTCACGAGAACATGTGTTGAGAACAGGCAATGTTTACAGTTTGCAAAGTTTACAAATTTTACAAAGTTTCCAATGTTTACAAATTTTACAAAGTTTACAAAGATGACAAAGTATACAAAGTTTACAAGGTTTACAAAGTTCACAAAGTTTACAAAGCTTTCCAAACTTACAAAGCTTACAATTTACAGTATAATATTATGGTAAAAAGTTTGAACCGTCGACTGAACATTGTATCATACTCATAGGGATATTTTAAAAAAATATGGAATTTTGATCTGTTCGTAATTTATGGCCAGTGGAAGTAACATACGTTAATTAACTTGGTTGCAAATTATTTAAAAATTTCTTTGTCAAAATGTTGAAGCAAAAGAAATAAGCAAGAGATTATGCCCCTTAGCTCCAGTATCGTGAGCAGTTCGGACATTGTCAAGTAGAGGTGTGTATTTAAAGAGTATTGTAATACTAATATACACAGTATTTTTATAAGTTTCTTGGAGGACTTTGACCTTTCAATTCACAATAATCATTAATTCCATATCATATTCCGTATGTACACCCCCCGACAATAAACAATTCATCTCAATATTTAAAAGCATTACGTGCTGAAAGTGTTTTTTCTAATACATGTCATTACGTTTTGTTTAGCCTTTATATATTTTTTTTAATCTGTCGAGTCTCATACAGATGTTTAAGGGGAATGGCTGCGGTGTCTGTTTCATACAAAACTTAATTTTTGGATAGGAGGCCAAAATACCCATCCAAACGGAATGATCTATTTTTTTAAATTAAAGGTTTTATAAATATCTAGTACGGATGAGAAGTATTTTATTTATTTTTGTTTTAATTTTTTAAATACAATCGTATGTGCCATGAAAAAAATTAATTTTAGTAATTTTAGAGGCGGATTATTTGCGGGTTTATCGTACTTTATAAAAAATATATCACATTTGCTATATAAGTATGATTACATAAATAAAAATATAAAAATAAAACATTTAAAAAAAGGGTTTTTCGGGTCGATATTTTAAATTCTATATGGTAAATTTGTGTTTCACCGTAAATTGGTCGTTTTTGATTTAATTTAAAGTCCACCATAATGCTTATTTTAATATTTAAAAAATAAAATTAATTTTATTTTCAAAGCAGATGGGTTAAAACTTTTTTTTTGATCACCGTTAGCCCTCAAATAATTGTTAAAGATGACTCTAAAATCGCGAAAAATCAATTCCTTTAATGGCCGATATTTCATAAGGTAAAACAAAAATAAATAAAATACTTCTCATCCATACTAGATATTTACTAAACCTTTAATTAAAAAACAATAGATCATTCAGTTTGGATGGGTATTTTGGCCTCCAATCCAAAATTCAGTTTTGTATGAAACAGGCATCGCAGCCGTTCCCCTTAATATTTTTACTAATAGTTGCTTTAGCGTCGCAGTATTATTTTACAAAATTGTCGAATTGAATAACCTTTTGGGTTTTTTCAACACATTGGTTTTTAGCTTCACCATTTAAAAAATATTTCATGTTAGCTTCGAATGGCAAATGGCAAAAATTCAAATGGATTTTACTTCAAACACAACAGCTTTTTATTTGCTTTGTAGTTTTGTACGCGATATTTAAAAAAAAAAAAACAAATGTAACTCAAAGCCGAAGGTTTTTACAGGGGTCACGATTTGTACAAAATAGAAAACGTATTTTTATTTACCTGTTAAAGAATTCAATTTCTCGTCCGCGACTATTTTTGTTGGTTTAAGAAAGCGTACTTTTTGCAGATGCTGATGGAAGGATAAAATATGGAAAGAAAATACAAATACTATTTTAAATGAAAATTTTATATTTATCCAAGAATTGAACCGTTCGACAACAATTTACTGAAGGGGACACGACAAACACGTGCCTTTCATTCGTAGTCTCGGGGGTGATATTCCAGCTTAAGAGCGGATCGTTTTTGCAACTCATTTAAAGTTACACTTTAAAAAGGAATTTAAGTTTTTTCAAGCGGAATCCATTAGGCATCTCATTTTACCAAATTTCATTGCACGTGACTAAGTATTGTTTATTTTAAGGTTGAAGGAAGAATAGAGAATTAGATTGGGAAGGGAGAGGGCGAGGGGAAGGTTAGAATATGGCTGACTCCGGTATTTTAGACATTTTTTTGCCCTTTCCACTTTAAACCTAATCTCAATCAACTACATTTTTTTACATAATTTCGTTGTTCATTTTAAGAACATGCAAAATATATAAAGAATTTGACTTTATTTTTATTTTTATAGAACGTATTATATATAACCTCTTTTAAAAGCAAAGCTCGTGGAAAAAAGCAGAGAAACGTAATGCTACGACCAAACAAACGAGTTCGGATTGGGACGTTGCCCGATCGTACAGTTATTATAAATCGGGCAACCACACGATTGGCCATCGTTCCAACTACCAACTCCAAACTAGTGATGCTATTGTAGCTAAAATCTATCAATCTACCGATATTCATAAAAAGTCTACCGAAATTTATAATATTATTGACACAATTCGTTTCTCATTAGGTACTAATAATACGGGAAATAAATATAACGGATAGCTGTTGCGCCTGTTTTAGCTCCGTATTTTATTTTTAGACATAGCCTGAGTCAGATTGCAGCGCAAAAAAATAACCACTAGCCCCGATTATATATCGGATTACATGCATTTCGCTATTGAAGTGATTTTTATGAATAATGGCGCTATACAAATTATTGTTATTATTAGTATAATATACATAATGCATATTTGGGCATTTATTTGGGGGTTAGTTGCATATTTGAGTGTTTTTTCGTCATTATAAACATAGTTTAGTCATGCTTTATTCTTCACGCAGCACGTCCGTCGGGATCGCCTGCCGAACTCGTACTGAACGGCCAATGTGTGGAGGCCGGTTTGTGCGAGTTCGGCTAAGTAGTTTGAAGGCTGGGCCAACTAGTTCGCCACCGGAGCGATCTCGGGCCAACTCGCCGAACTTGAGTCAACGTTGGCCCAACGCGCGCGAATTACCCCTCTACACAATCGCCCAAACGTTCGAGTAGGGAGGTTGGGCGATCGTGTGGTCGTGGCACAAGATAATTAATAATAATGAAAGTATACAGTAATTATAAATGAAAGGAGCACAATGAAAATACAAAAAAGTAGGATATTAGTTATCGGAAACGAATTAATTTACGTTCAAAGAATCGGCAAAAAAACGAATAAAGATATAAGAGAATATAAACGAAAAAAGAAAAGTAAGAATGCACTAAAATAATAACTCAAAGGAATTGCGAATAACTCAATAGAGAAAAATTATTGATAAAAAGGTTTTTAATAGTACTTTTAAATTTAGAATATTTTATTTCTAATCTAGCATTAGCAGGAAATTAGTTAAACCATTCTATCCATATGTATAAAAATTAATCTTTGTTTTTTTGTCTGTCTTCGATTTTATCGAAAATTACTTGACCGTTTTCGCTGAAAATCGCATGGTTTGTTTTATTAGTGCCGGGAAAGTTTAGAGAGTAGTTTTAATGAAATCCAATATATAAAACTGTAACGTTTTAAAATTAGTATGAAAAACATTGAACCCGCCATGTTGTATTGAGGTTAAGCCATAAATATACCACTGTGGTTAGCCATAAATTACATATTCTACAGACAAAAGTTTGGTTAAGTAGAATATTTTCAAAACGGTAAACACAAGTAGGTATCTTATTTAGGTATAGTAATAGTCGCTACAATGCATTCCTTTCGCTGTCAAATCAATTATGGCATCCAAACAACCAGCGATAATTCACAACCACATAACTTTATTCCAAAAAAAACGAGTAAGGCCGGATACACATCAGCCATTATATTTATAAAATTGTTGCAAAAGTTCAACAATCCTTTAACAAATTAATGTTGTTATCTATTACCATAACCAATACCTCTAACCCTACTCCTACTCCTACTCCTACACTTACCCCTACTCTTACCCCTACTCCTACCCCTACTCCTACCCCTACTCCTGCCCCTACTCCTACCCCTACTTCTACCCCTACTCCTACCCCTACCCTCCCTCACTCCTACCCCACTCCTACCCCTACCACTACTCTGCAGGTATTTTAGTTTTTATTATTGTGATAGCTGTTTCGGCGTTCAAAGCCATTTTAAAACTGTGGTTAGTCCACATTGCGATGGCTTACTTATAAGATTTTATTTACTATGTTTGAAATGTTGCATTAATATTATTCTCGATGGGATTGTTCCAAACTAATATGCACCAGTTTGACCCACTATCATTGTGGACAAACACATTAAAACGTGTGCTATACACGTACTTTATATTATTTAAATAAAATTATTTGTTAAAAGATTAACGTCTTTTGCACGCGCCGGGTTTAGCACTGCTGAAAATGACTTTAATTTAGAAGAAATTTCTTCACTTTTATGAGGGACAGAATATTAAAAAAAAATGTGCAGAATCGATTTCATATCTAACTTTCTGCCAAGTTTCTGCTCACGACTGGCTATTTTGGAACGGAAATTAAGAACTTCTAGGAAATTCGATAACTTAAATGTTCAATCCGAACTTTTAAAAATATAATCTTATTATAGAGAACGTGCTGAAGTACCCGGCGTTGGCCGAGGTTATGAATGGTTTGGAGGAAATTTTTAAGGTTGTGATGTATTACCATTACCCCTACCCTTACCCCTACTTCTACCCCTACTCCTACCCCTACCACTACTCCTACTCCTACCCCAACCCCTACCCATACCCATACCCCTAACCCGTACGCTACCCCTACCTCTACCCTCATACCTTCCCCAGTCAAGTGGGCTAAATTTCATCCAGAAGTACCAACATTCTGTTTGAAAGAGTGTTTTTTTGAAATTTAGTCAGTGATCTTCCTCTTGCATTGAAGGTTAAGTGAGCAAAATTTCATAAAGCTCGAATAAAAACTGTAGATTTGTATACAAAACAAACAAACAAACAAACAAACACCCCCGTCCCACGAGATTCTTCTTTATATAATAGAGTGGCTGAAGTACCCGGCATTGACCGGGGTTATGAATGGTTTGGAGTAAATTTTTGAGGGCGTGATTCAAATTCATTAATTTTTCTCTTATTTTAGTGTGCAAAATTTAATCGAGAAGTAACAAAATTTCGCTTTAAGAGGTGGGAAAGAAGAACGAGGGTAGGTTTTCAAAATCTCTCGTAGACAGCGACCTTCCTCTTGTTTTAAAGGTGAAGTGTGCAAATTTCATCACGATCGGAATAAAACTGTAGATTTGTATACAAAACAAACACACTGCCTGCCCGGATATTCTTCTTTATATAATAGATTGGATATTGGATCGGAAACCAGTTTACAAATGTTTTTTTTTCGTTTTCTTCCTCTAATACTTGGAATTTACGTCAGAGTTTATTATCCTGCGTTCTGTAAACTTTCCTCGCGCTTTGTTTAGAATTTTCCTCGCACAGAAACTTAAATTATTTGCTATTTCTTGCGAAAGCATTCTCCGTGAGTTCGAAGCTTATTTGAGGGTTAAAACGCCGTTGAAGCTGCGGCATTATCCAACAGTATTTCCTCCTCGAGTCCCCCGCTAAGCTCTACTTTCAATTCGTGGATATTGTTGTAGTTTCGTGGATCACCGCTAACGATGGAAACTTTAAATCTTTTGAATGCTGCTAGTTCTTCCGTCCTGCGGATTTCCGGAATCTGTTTGTTGAAAACTAAAATATCCGGAAACCTGTTTATATCCAGTTTAAAATCTTGATGTCATACGGTGGCTTTTCAGAATTCATTTTTTGAAAAATAAACAAATTCGGAAACCTATTTATACCCAGTAATACGACATGGTAACTTACTAGCATATCTAGACACATGTTCACTCTTTCTTCTCATTAAAAATACCCTCCAGACAGCATATCTTAAGATGACACAGTAAAAAAAGTTTTTAATCAGGAGATATTCATGGCAATTTGACTCCGGTGGTTTGGAGTTACAGATTACCCACCAGTCCCGAATCTTTGTGTTTAATAAAGCAATAAAGGTGTACAAAAATAAGAAAAAGTAAATAGTGGGTACATAATATAATAACAGTACTTAGTATAAAGGAAGTTTGTATTTTAAAAAAACTTTTTTTTTACCAAAAACATTAAATTCATTGACTTATATAGCATTCACGTCATCATATAAGTAGGGAAAACAGTTTTAAACTGTACGTACCTCACAGAATTTTTTTTTATTATCACAATTATTTTCAAAGTAAATCGGTTTTACCGGTAACAAATCATTTTAAACACATTCCAAATTAAAATTGGGTGGAAGTAAATAAAATCATAAAAGTAAGTCGTCTCAATATATGCATTTTATCACAGACGACCCGAAGGACATTGAGGATATGGGGAGACAAAGAAGAGCGATATCCGTTAGATCAGGTATGATGTCAAGGCTTTTTTACCCTTGCAGCGCAAACGTGAAAAGAATACTTTTCAACACATTCTGCACATTTCTGTAGACCTCAGAATTGTTGGTGCATTACATTGCATCCCAATGGCAAAAGATAAAAGTCACCCACAATAATGCATGTCGCCAATTTTTCCGACTACCGAGATACTGCAGCGCTACAGAAATGTTCTTGGAAGGACGAGTGCACTCTTTCAGGGCACTTCTACGCCACGGCATGGGAAGCCTATGGTGCAGAGTACGCCAATGCAAGAATACCATCATTACTGCCACCGCTGCTAGATCTCCGTTGATGGCCCTTTGGAGAGGGGAGATTGTCAAATATCCTCCACAAGCTTGTTAATTTTTTTCTCTTGGTGAATTAACTTATTTTGCATATTGAACTAATTAATATTTTTTTAATATATATTTTTTTTTCTTCTTCTTTTACGTAACTATTGATATTTATTTGTTTGAATTATTATCACTTATGGAACGTATTGCACTGCATTTATTGCATTAATAAAAAACTAAAATACTCGAACTTGCAGAACTGAACATTATTAAATTTGATTTACTTAAAGTAAACGGAGTTCCACCAATTGAACGCCATAAAAATTACTATAAATTAAATAATTACAAGGTCAAACATTCGTAAAATAACTTTATAATGTTGTAAAATACGAAACTGTAAATAACACAATATTACTTGATATAAACAAACAATGAATTCGATATATTATTGTAATGTCTTTCAAGGGACAAAGAACTTGGGTGCTTAGGATTAAATGGTATATCTTCTTCTATTATATAAAGAAGAATGTCCCGGGCGGGTGTGTGTTTGTTTTGTATACAAATCTACAGTTTTATTCTTAGCTTAATGAAATTTAGCATACTTGATCTTCAAAATAAGAGGAAGGTCGCTGTCCATATGAAATTCCGAAAACCACCCCCCCATCCTACTTTCCCACTCCTTAAAGCAGAATTTTGATACTACTTGAAGAAATTTTGCTTTTCTGACATTCACAAATGAAGGAAATTAGTGTGTAAGTGTTGAGGTAGGGGTAACACAACCATTCATAACCCCGGGCAACGCCGGGTATTTCAGCTAGTCGTCTTCTTCTTTTATATAATGAAGAATGCCTCGGGCGGTGTGAGTTTGTTTTGCATACAATTCTACAGTTTTATTCCGAGCTTGATGAAATTTTGCACACGCATTTTTGTCGTTCAAAATTGGAAAAAAAAAACTAGGTAGGGGTCTGGATAAGGGTAGAAGTTGAGGTAAAGGTAGGAGTGGAGGTAAGGGTAGGGATAGGAGTGGGGGTACAATTAGGGGTAGGGGTAGGGTTAAGCGTAGGGGTAATTCATCACAACCTCAATACTTTGCTCCAAACCATTCATATCCCCGGGCAGCGCCGGGTACTTCAGCTAGTTGCCCAATAAATGCCAAACCTCGAATACACGGCACCACGATAGACTCCTTTCAACTAATTCAGAGGAGATTACAAGAGTAATTACATTACGATCTCAAGTAATTTAGGTTCTAATTCAAAAGATTATTAATTATCCCGGTGTTCCAAAGGACGTCAGATCCGGCCGTAATTCACTAAGTGAACTAATTAATTGAGAAATTATATTCAATGGTACTTGCATGGTTTAACCAGAAATCTAAAGATCGATACAGGGTGTCGTCCGTGTAGGACCAATCTTGTAGATAAAAAATGAAATTTGGCATTGGTTTATATTTAGGAACACATTGTTATTTTACAAGAGCCATACATAGTACACTGTAGAATTTGGCATTGGTTTATATTTAGGAACACATTGTTATTTTACAAGAGCCATACATAGTACACTGTAGAATTTGGCATTGGTTTATATTTAGGAACACATTGTTATTTTACAAGAGCCATACATAGTACACTGTAGAATTTGGCATTGGTTTATATTTAGGAACACATTGTTATTTTACAAGAGCCATACATAGTACACTGTAGAATTTGGCATTGGTTTATATTTAGGAACACATTGTTATTTTACAAGAGCCATACATAGTACACTGTAGAATTTGGCATTGGTTTATATTTAGGAACACATTGTTATTTTACAAGAGCCATACATAGTACACTGTAGAATTTGGCATCTACCTTTGATCTGGAGCCCCAAAATACCTGAAGAAAACCCTTTATTCTGTGCAGAAACAGGCGGTCTCTTTGATAGATTCCCCCATATTAACAAAAATATTGCAGCCTTTGTTTTTGCAGGATCAATTCATAGGTGGGAAATCTATCCTTGTTCTACGGGAATTTCAATGGAAGATGATCAAAGGAACTAGGGACATTGATCCTTCGGCATCTGTGCATAATAGGGAAATACGCCAAACATTTGTAAATAAATTGTTAACATTTTGACGTCTTGTAATAACAAGGTTCCATCTGACACGACAACGTTGTGCGATAATGAACTCTAAATTACGAGTAGCTTTCTATAGAGCCCATTATCTAATGACATTGCTGTGTCAGATGGAACCCTAATGTTCCAAGGGTCGATTTGTGATATGAGAAAGGGTTGTTTCTACGACTCGTTACTGAGAACAGCCCGGCTACTGGAACGATTTGCCGGCTTCTGTATTTCCTCCCCTCTACAACACGGATCTCTTCAAGACTCATGTTCACTCCTTCCTCTCAGGGTCCTCAAATAAAACATAGTCTCCGTGGTAAATTATTAAATAATATTTAAAAAAAACCTCTGTTTAAAATTATCCACAGTTTTTCTACCAGAAGTTTATATAAAATTTATAAACGAACAGGACACCCTGCATAAGAGATATATTCATTTACATAAATCAAAACTCAAGAACACTTTGATTACTGCTTAAATCAATTTATTAGATTTGAAAACACTCGGTCTTCATAAACAGCAAATATTTTTTTTCTCTATGACTCAGCATTTCTTCACACAGTAACGATCAATCAAAAGCTACACGCATTATTCCATTAGTTGAAGCCCGCTGAAATGTTGTTTTTAGCTGTCGGTATTCTGAAATATCATAGCACAAAACCCGCTATCGCTTTATTTGATTATTTCAATCATTAATTTCACCCCGATTCAACAGGATAATAATTTACAGGAAACGGAGTTTTGATGGGAAAGACCTTTTTTTTCGAGTAATTTATTGGAGCTTATAAACCTCATTGTAATATATTTTTAACCATTGACGGAGTTATAATACATAGAAAAGCTGGTAAGTAAATTAGGGTATATATTATAACACACAGTATAAAACAACAAAATGTAACAAAACTTTGACTGCCCAACTGAGAACAAATCCCATTTTTGGACAATCAAATCGACGAGTTTAGTTCATATTAAGTGCCATTTAACAAAAACAGAAGGGAAAAAAGCTAGTATTGACATAGTATGGTAGTATAATATATCTAGAAAAAAGTATAATAATTATATATAAAGAAATGTGAAGAATAGTACAGAAAAAAAACTTATGAAGAGATGACAAAAACAAATTTCTAAACTCTTCAAATGATTGATAACTTTGTGGCGTCATTATTAATTATATAATTATAAATACACTTTGTATACACCACTTTAATTAAAATATGTAAATATTTCTACATGTTTCGATAGCAATGGTATCATCTTCATAGTATTAGTATTCATTTAATCCTGAAGATGATAGCATTGCTATCGAAATATGTAGAAATATTTACATATTTTAATTAAAGTGGTATATACAAAGTGCATTTTTAATTATATAATTAAATATATAAACTATTATTTATATGTGTTTGATAGGTACTGGTTGGTGATATGAGGAAAAAATGCGCTAAAAATTGAGTACTAAAAAAAAGATAATATTATTGAGTAATATTGATAAGATTGAGTTGCGTATCACTCAGCTTTATGAGCCGACGACGAAACTCATGAATGCAGCCCGAGGAGAGCGCAGTAATTATTTAATAACATATTCAATATATTTTATTCAGTAAGTACAAAAAGTAACTTTAGTAAATTGTTTATGACCAAATGTTTTTTCCTTTCCTTGGAAAAAACAATTAACATTTTTAAATGTTTAAATAACATAGTTCATATAAAAATAATGAAAAATATATACCATGCCAAGATATACCATGCACTGGTACACCTTTCAGCAATCATCAGAATCTTGTGGAATAATTGGATAGGGGGAATTTATAATTCAATTTATTTTTTATAACTTATTGATGTTTGTACAAAAAAATGCACGCCACTGGGCAGCGTGGGTAATTTTGTTCTGCAGTGACATTTGACTGTTATAATGTAATAGCGCATATAGGATTGTTGCTGCGTTTTTGTTTTTTTTTGTGTGTGTTTGATGTGTGTGCACCAGATATTGTTCATTGATGCCAGGTGAGTTTTATTTCCAGTGTGACTCCAAGGTAGTTGACATTGTGGCTTAGCCGTACACGGAGACATGGCTTTGGGTACCCTCTAAAATTTTCTTCGTGAAAAGATAATAGCAGCGCTTTTGTCATACATACCCGCCAACAAGCAATTCATTTCAATATTTAAAAGCCTTACATGCTAAAAGCGTATTTTATAAAATATTTAGATTAGCGCCACCAGTTTCAGAATAAAACCATTCGATCGTAGTTTCAAAAAGTGGGAACTTAAGTATTCATTGTTAACTAGTTGATGTGTGCCCGGCCTTGGTCGGAATAATATTTTTTTTTTGGAATAAAGTTATAAAGTTGTGAATTCTTGCTTGTCGTTTGGGTGCCATAATTGATTAGACAGTGAAAGTAATGCCTTGTGACGACTATTAATATCTCTAAACAATGAAACAATCATTTGAAAATTTTATTCCATTCCAAACATTTATTCTTATCAAAACATATCTAAATAAAAAATTCTTAAGTCGAACCTACTTGTGTTTTCCATTTTGAAAATATTCTAAGGAAAAAAACCTTATTCTTTTGAATATCTAATATGTAATCTGTGGCTAACCCCAATAAAAAATGGCGGGTTCAATGTTGGATTTGATTCACTACTCTCTAAATCTTCCCATCACTAATAAGAACGAACTGTACGGTTTTCACCGAAACCGGTCAAATAATTTTCGAGAAAATCTAGGACAGACAGACAGCCAGACAAACATTCACTTTAATATATGTAGATTTAGTCAAATTGGTTTAAAACCGATTTTTTTTCATCCATAACTTATCGTCCCGTGTCACTAACAATTATTTCGAGGACTTTTAATTAATTTTGTTAGATGGTAAATATTTGATCAACTGGTCTAATAAGTATACCACAGATTCTGCGGAAAGGGCATTCCACTTAGAAACTTTTTTAATTAATAAGGTCTTGTTCATGATTATATTAAATTTTGCAAACGATTTATTTTGTTATCTTATGTATCACATTACCAGCGTTCCCCTGGCTGTATAATGGAAACCCGGGTAATAATATCACTCGTTAGTAGCTGAGTAGACGAATGCGTCGGGTAACCTAAGCGCAGCGGATTCAATATTCTGCTAGCTATGGTGGTAGATACTTTCAGTATCGTCCTGGTGAAAGACCACCATTCAGAATCGAAACGTTGCTTGAAATGCCTTTAGCTGTGTTTGGTGATCAGATCTGAATAGCCAAGTACTTCCTCTCCAAAATATCCTTACCATCCCCATTATTCTCTGCCTCACAACATACTACAATTGGGGATGCTATAGTCTCACTGGCTCCAAACGAGTGAGAGTAGTTGGAAATCTTGTACGGTACCTACTCACATATAAAAAGGTTTAAACATTGAGAGGTTTGGCAATTGCCAAGCACTTAATTGAGACCTATAATTTACCAGAGTGGAAGATACTCTCAGTATCGCCCTGGTGAAAGATCACTATTCAGAATTGAAACGTTGCTTGAAATGGCATTTAGCCGTGTTTGGTGACCAGATCTGACTAGCCAGGTATTTCCCACCTTCCTCTTCCCCTTCTCTTTCCCCTCCCACTACCTTCAGCCTCACAACATTCCCCAATTGGGGATGCCATAGTCTCACTGGCTCCAGACGGTTGGGAGCAGTTGGGACTCTTGTGCGGTATTCATATAAAAAAAATTAAAAAATGTCGGTTTTGTTCCTGAAGTGTTGGGAAGACCTAAATCGCATCGAGCGCGACTAATTATCTAAGCAATTGAAAACCACAAAAAGCCAACTCTTAGATCAGCATTATCATCGGCTATCGGTAGGTTGATAGAACCTAAACGCAGGCCAAATACTAAATTTGGAGATCGTATCTTTGGAGTATCGGAGCCTATAAAATGTGTTACTTACAAGTAAAATTTATAACTATTGACTTACAACTAAGACTTATCCCTAGCAACTAACTACTGAGTCTTATTACTGGTGACTTACAATTTAGACTTAAGTATAACTAGTGACTTAAAACTAATCCATATTCCAAGTCCATATTTTACACACAATACTGCAAAGTGACTTACTAGAGTCTTACAACTAGCAAACGTATAATTACAACATGAAATGATTATTGCCAGTGCTGTCAGTGGTAATGCATACAAAAGTAGAAGTCTGAGAAATGTTACTGTATTAAAGAAGTTAATCTAGGACAGAGTAAATAATTCCTTTGGATTGAGTAATCAAAAACACTACTGCTGTCATTATTCTGGATACGATAATTAAAAATGGTGAGTCTAGTTTTGCTCGGAATTCAGCAGAGCTGTCAATCTTCCGCAAATGTGAAGGGAGTTTTATCCAAGCTATTGGGCCTACTACTGCAAAAGTTCTGTCTCAAATTGTTCAATATTTAAAAAAAAACTATTATTAATGAACGAATTGAGAATATTTATGGGCAAACCAATTGTGTGGTGTTAAAGTTTCTAATTAGGTACATAATTTTATTACTTGTGTTTAGTAATGGTTTTCTATAAAAAGAATACATAATTATGTACGGGAAAACTCATCCTTGTTTTGAAATTTGACATTTTAACCTCAAAAACGACCGGCCATAGCGGACTTTGAAAAACTATTTGATCTATGAAAACTTTTTTAAATGGACTGTAGTTGTTTTCTGTTGACCAAATAAAGGCTCTCTCTGCGGGTCTTTGTTTGTTAAGATGCCTACATAAAAGATTTCTGTTTTAATGAGGACTTAAAACCGGAAGGAAGCTTGCTATAAATTCGGCAATAAATGATTCGCAAATATTCCTATGTTTTCAATTGAGAGACTCTTTGGTCTCTCAATTTAAGAGGAGTTCCGATTTCCAGGACTAAATCAATTAGTTTTATATTGCATTTCGTTCAACAACTGGGAATATTTACAGTTGTCAGTTTAAGGTTTTAGTTGCAATTTAATTCAAATCAGAGGACCGTGAAAATGATTCCTAATCGTAATCTTAATATATAAAAATGAATGTTTGTATGTCTGATAAAAAAACTGTTAAAATTAGTTCGTAAAACATTGAACTAGCCATGTTGAATCGAGGTTAGCCCATAGATATACCACTCTCTTTGTCCACAGATTACACATTCAAAAGAAGAAGGTTTGTTTGGGTAGAATATTTTCAAAATGGAACAAGTAGGTACCTAATTAAGAACTTTATTTTTGGGACATATTTTGAAAAAAAAACGTTTGGATTGGAATAAAATATTCAAATGAATGTTTCTTCATTTGGAGATAGTTACTTTTGCTGTCAAATCAATTATGGCACCCTAATGACAAGCACGAATTCACAGCATCATATCTTTATATAAACCCTAGGTTATCAGCTAGTTTTGTTATAAAAAAAGAAGATAATAAAACCTTATTATTATTATACATTGTACTTATATTTAAACATGCCGTATTGTACGAAACTGAATAAAGTTCTTTCGATAGACGTCGATTTATCGACAATGAAAATGAAACTGAACTGAATATGAGATAATCTTTACGCTACAGAAAAATTTATCAGACAAACTGTGATGGAATCAGTCTTCAGAAAGTTCTTAAACTCCTAACCAGGGGTGAAAGGATGTCGGATTAGTCTGGTCATTATTAAACCCTTTTGTGAATTTAGATAATTAGACCCTTAGGTGTAAAAAATAAACTTTAGTTTACAAATAAGCCTTTGTCAATGATGTAATTTAAGTAATATTCAATGGTAGCGCCGAAAGTTCCTTGGCTTATTGACTTAGAGGTCATTGGTTTAAATCCCAGGAGTATAATTATACGACAAAGATTGATAGAGCATAATAAATTATCAAATTGGATTTCTTGTAATTTCGAAGGAGGGTGAATCGTATGATTTGTGATCCACTTTGAACAGATCGATTTCCATCTCTAGCGACCAAATGAAAAGTTCTAAAAACTATTTTCATTTTGTAAGCGAAGATTTGAATACCGCACAAGAGTTCGAAATGCTTGGAGGCAGTGGGACTATGGCATCCCCAATATTGGGGTGGTCTTTCATCGGGGCGATACTGAGATTATCTACCACTCTTAACCCGAACTAAATGATATTTTTCGTGTTGAACACATGACCATTACTTTATAAGTTAAAAGCAAAATTAAATGAAAAATGTTTTTGTTTTCATTTTATTTATATAGATTTCTGCATTCGACCGGTTTCGGCTGGACTCAACCTTCTTCAGGAATGTACACATATAAACTAAAATTAAAATCCAGAGATATCATAATGGAGACAGAAAGTGAGGAAAAGGGACAGCACGTTAAGGTAGAACAGGACCCAGCATCAGAGAGAGGGTGGTAGAGGGGTTGGGAGAAAGGTGGGGGGAGGAGAGGGGAGGAAAAGGTAAAATCGGACTTTTGATTAAATAAAATTGTTTATTTAAGATACGGCAATTATAATTTTTATTTGATTTTGATATTTCTAATGCTTCTAAGTTATTAAGGCGCAAACCTATTCCATTTTTATATATTACTTGTACTCCTGTATTTTTATAAATATAATAAAATATAAATACCCTTTGCTACATATTTCTGTTACAGTTCATTTATTCAGTTGGCCGTGTCAATCAGCGGAAGATGATAGGCGGGATGACTGGCTGCGCCAGCTGTGATAACTGGCTGCGCCAACTGTGACGACCACCTACTTATCACATAAGTAGGTAGTCGCAATGTGGATTAATGCGCATTATTAAAGCGCAAACCTATTCCATTTTTATGTATAATTCGTACTTCTGTATTTTTGTCAAAAGTATGGTTAGTATAAATTAAATGTTCAGCAAACTCTGAAAAACCTTTAAAGTAGTGAACCTGGGTCTTGAAAAGTTTTTTTTTTTTTGTTAAACATCTAATGTGTTCCTTGACTCTAATGTTTACGTTTCGAATCCAGAAATAAAATAAAGTGGCTTAAAACAAAAACATTTTTCATTTAAATTATAATTTAATATTTATTTTGACGTCCTCCATGGTCGAGGGGTAAGGCTCTCGACTACGAATCCGAATACAAATCCCGGCGTGCGCAAGTAAATTTTATTTAAATAATTTGTGTTGTTTCACGATTAATTCATTTAAAAATAATATACAGTATATTTGCATACGTTCCAGAGTGGAAGATACTCTCAGTATCGCCCTGGTGAAAGACCACCATTCCAAATTGAAAGGTTGCTTGAAATGGCTTTTAGCCGTGTTTCTTCTTTCTTTTTTTTCTTTCTTCCCCTTCTCTTTCCCCTCCCACTACCTTCAGCCTCACAACATTCCCCAATAGGGGATGCCATAGTCTCACTGACTCCAGACGGTTGGGAGCAGTTGAGACTCTTGTGCGTATGCATATAAAAAAGTTAATAATAATATCAAGCCACAAAGTGATTGCTTCCTTCGATAAATTAAAAAAAATATATATATATTATTTTCACCTATATGCAGGGGGTCCTAACGACTCTACAATGGTCTAGTTTATCTTTTGAGACGCTGTGGGAAGATTCAATATAATTTGTTTGCAAGATATCCGAAAGGTTCGTGGTAGGTCCTCCACTCAGTCTTGGGAGCTTAGAACAAGAGATTATACCATTATCTCAAAGCTTCTATAGAAGATTAAAGGTCCCTGCCCACTCCAGCATCGTGTTGTGACAATGGATTATAGGTGAAAGAGGAATTCACATTTAAAGGGACACCATTATTATATTATTTTCCTTGTCATTTTAGTAAGAGCGTAGTAGGAAATTTTCAGTCCGAGGTAAGCACTTCAAGCAAATGAAGTTAATAAAAGCTCTATGTATAAATAATGAATAAATGTTTATCTGCGTGTCTTCGATTTTCTCGAAATCTACTCTACTGGTTTCGCTGAAAATAGCACAGTTTGTTCCTATTAGTGCCCGAAACGTTTAGAAAATAGTTTGAATGAAATCCAATGTGTAAAACTATTGCTATAACCTTTTAAAATTAGTATGAAAAACATCGAACCCGTCATGTTGTATTGGGGGTTTGCCCATAGATAGTACCGCTCTGGTTAGCCACAGATTACATATTCAAAAGAAGAAGGTTTGTTTGGGTAGAATATTTTCAAAGTGGAAAACACAAGTAGGTACCCCCTTAAGAACATTATTATTTAGACATATTTTGAGAAAATAAATGCGTGGAAAGGAATAAAATTTACAAATGAATGTTTCATTGTTTAGAGATAGTAGCAGTCGTCATAGGATATTACTTTTACTGTCAAATCAACTACCGCACCCAGGCAACAAGCAATAATTCACAACTTCAGAACTTTATTGTAAAATATTGGTTTTGGGTAAACTTCTGAGATTGCGATATGTTATACCCCTACCCAGTTATTTTTCTCTTATTTTGAGCGTAAAGTGAACAAAATTTCATCAAGAGGTACCAAAATTTTACTCAAAGTGGTAGGAAAGAGGAAAGGGTTATCGAAATATCACGTAGACAGTGACCTTCCTTCTATTTTAAAAAGTCTATTGTGCAAAATTTCTCAAAGCTCGGAATAAAACTGTAGATTTTTTAGAAATCAGAAAAAGCGTAAAAAAGTGAATTAAATATAATTAATATTCAAATATTTTTTTAAAAGTAGCCATTTCTTGAATTTATTTTCATATTAATATTGATAGTAAAAATAATTTTCATTTCTAATATAAATTTGTTATTCAATGTTTTATAATAATTCATTATTAATTACTTACCTACTTTAATCAATTTTTGTTTATGATAATAATTTGCCTATATTTGACATTATTATTTTTTAGTATTCTATATATTCCTGAAGAGGAAAGCATCGCTTTTGAAACATGTTGATATGTATATATTAATGAAGTAGTGATTACAAAGTCATTTATAATTCATTTATTATTTATATTGTGTTCTAAAACCCATTTAATAGCCCAGATGGGCGTATAATCAAATAAATTATAAATGAGTGAAGTTTTGAAAAGTTATTATTGTGTTATAAAAAGAAAAATTTTTCAGTAATAGACAAGAAATATATTTAGAGTTACTCGAAATCACTATATAGAATTCCAATCAGTAACTACGAATATTTTTTAAGGCACAAAATCCAACTAAAAGAAAGAATATTTTGACGTTAATGGATACACATTTTCCGTAACCTATGGAAATTTTGATGAACTAAAGTTGAGGTTTTTTTTTATCGTAAACTTTGGAATACAGGCGGACGTCGGCTTTCGCACATTCGACTTTCGCACAATTCGCTATTTCGCACATTTTTTGAAAAATCGTTTTTTTTTCTGGCGATAATGCAAAAATGTTTTGTTTCCGTGCAGTTGTTTATGATTCATATAGTGCGACAGGACATAATCAGACATAATCATATGAATTAGGTCCGTACTGTGAAAAGTGTGACGTGTTGTTGTCTGTTCGCACATATGCATTAACATGCGAGCTTGAGCGAGTCCGAACGCATGCGTTTGTATGTACTAATTTGTACACACTCCGTCTGATCTCGACAGGTTTATTCTTGCGTCAGCGCACGTACTGTTCGCACTGATCTGCGAGTTTTGTTTCAAATATTTCGCACCCGTTTTAACATGAATTAAAAACGAAGAAACTGCGACGTAGATATGGCTAAAAAAATCAAGAACCCATAAACTTCGTACAATCGAAACGAAGATGGATATAATAAAACGCTCTGGAAATGGAGAGTCTTATGCTTCAATCGGCCGTTCATATGATATATGAACGGCCTACGATATGTTCGATTTTAAAGAAAAGATAAAATTAAAGAATATGTAAATAAAAATGGAAATATATCATCAAAAATTGATTCCAAAAGGCACGGCGTAGTGATGGATGAAATGAAGAAATCTTTGTATTATTGGATAAGTAATCAAAATCAAGAAAACATCCCTCTGAGTACATCAATGATTCAAGCTAAGGCTCTTAGTTTGCATAAAGATTGGAAGGCTAGACTAAACGGAGATACTAACACAGTGTTTCGTGCAAATAACGACTGGATTTCAAAATTTAAAACAAGATATTCCTTTGTGTAAATATTTGTATTAAAAGCTGCTTGTTTCTTACAAATTAATAAATATTCTTGATTTTTTAACAACAAAACAAATTCATTACCAATCGTGTACCTAATTCTATATGAAAACAGTTCAGTTAAACTAGAATTTTCTGGCAGAAGAATTTGTTTAAATTTTACGATGATAGGGTTTACTCCTACTTCAGACAATATGACTCCATATTTTTGCAAATAAAATACTGTTGAAATTCGGGTGCTAAAGCGAGTATGGCGTATCATAAAACAAGTGATATTGAGAATTCTATGAAAAATTCCAAATGTTAACAAAGGGTTTCGTTGGTTCCCAAAGTAGAAAGGGTTAACTCACGCTTTCCACTATAAAAAGCTTCCTTGTAGAGCTTTGAGCTATGAGCTTTAGAGTCTTAGAAGATTATCCCAGATGACGAGGAATAATACAGCCTTAAAGTTTGGAGAAATAAACCAGGAATTATTGCCATCGCACCCTTCAAGTAAATAAATTTTCGCCTCTTGTGTTGAGAGTCAGAAAGTTGGAAAAAACTTCGTTAAATCCCTAAGTCAATATTTTTTGATTTTTCTTTATAAAACAGGTTTTTGAAATTGGGAAAAATTTTTGTTTTTTTTTTCTGAAATCTTTTTGTTATGCAAACGATTTTATTTATCTAAGTCCTACATCATCTATGGCGATGCTGTGTTGAGAATTTTATTAAGGAAATTAAGGGGTGCATTGTGACTAACTAACTATCACGCCGTTTACCCGCAGTGGCAGGCAGAGAGGACAGATCGCCAAACAACTCGATTTTGCTTCAATCAAATATAGACATCGTCTCATACGTTCTCTTTCGTTATTCCGATTTCTGACATGGCCTGCATGCATTTTATTCACTTGATTGTGCCATGTCTTCCTCAGGCGTCCCCGACTTCTTCTTCTGTTCACATTCACGTCATATATTCTCCTTAGACTCCTTTCTTGTGAACCTGTTATAGAAGGTAAGTAATCCATAAATCGTATACAAATGGTGGACATGCTTCTGAAGTGTCTCCGTCAATAGTTCTTCGGAGCGCCGTCCATCGAAATACCGGTAGAACAAGCACAGCATTCCCATCGGTCAGATTGGATAGAATACGGAGGAATCTGTCGAAACGGATTGCCAGTTTTTGCAGAGAGTCAAGAGTAATGGATATGTAAGAGAATACCGCAGAAGAGCCCTAACAGTCCGGAGCCGGTGGGGCTATGGCATCCCCAATATAAGGTATGTAAAACTAAAGAAAGCGGGAAGGGAAATGAAATCAGAAGGTTTTAAAATACCTACCTGGCTATCCAGATCTAGTCACTAAATATGGCTTCAACCATTCCAAACAAAATAATTGCATGATTTTTACAGCGCCGTTATTGTGAAAAATCACCATAGCGCTGTACAAATATCACTTGCTAGGGTTTGTTTTATTATGTACAAACAGATACAGACACATACTTACCTGGCAGGTCACTTCAGATTAAAACGTTAAATTAAGAAGTTTTCGCTTGAGAAGATATGATTTTGAACGCACAGGACACGATGTTAGAAAACACTGCACATTGCATGATATTATGGTTACTGTTTTTTTTTATTTTTATATGAATACCACACAAGAGTTCCAACTGCTCCAAACCGTCTAGAGCCAGTGAGGCTATGGCATCCCCAATTGGAAAATGTTGTGAGGCTGGAGGTATTGAGGAGGGGAAGAGGAAGTTGGGGAAATACCTGGCTATTCAGATCTGGTCACCAAACACGGCTAAAAGCCATTTCAAGCAACGTTACAATTCTGAATGGTGGTCTTACACCAGGGCGATACTGAGAGTATATTCCAGTCTGGAACGTGCGCAAATGTACTATATATTATTTTTAAATTAATGAATTGTGAAACAACACAAATTAATTAAATAAAATTCACTTGCGCACGCCGGGATTTGAACACGCGGCCTTCAGATTCGTAGAGCCATACCCCTCGACCATGGAGGCCACCGTTTTTGTAATATATATTGTTAAGAGGCAAATTTATTAATTAGATTTATTTAGTCGGTTAAAAGCAACTGTCGAACATGCATATGTATATATATATATATATTTAGATCGCAAAGGAGTGTGTTTTTACCATGTCCCACTTTTACATTCAATTAAACAAAGTCTGATTTTGTAATTAATTTTGAGTGTGTCAGATTAAATTTGTTGTAATTTAAATAGGTTTTATTATATCTTTATGGAAAATACGTAGTTTAAGGCTGATAAAGGTTTCTTTAAGCGATAAAAGTGTATCATTCATTTAATCAGCTTAGTTTCATGGTAACGGAACGGAAAATTATTATGCCCGAGTTCATGATATAAATATTGTATTAATAAATATTTTGCAGAAATATTGCTCTCATTATCTCGCTAATGTAATAAGGAATCTGCTGAGTATATAAAAACTCTTAATTTCAGTTAAAAAATAATTTACCAAAATTTTAAAAATGTATGAGCATTTTTAATTTTTATCAAAGTTTGTGCGTGTTTGAAATTTTTGTAATATTATTTTTCACTGAAATTAAGAGTAGATTAACTACCGTGTGTAGCCAGCGGATTCCACATTCTATTGGTGAGTTAGTGAGATTAATACAATACTCGTATTTATATAATTTTTATTACGAACTTGGGCATGATGCTTATCCATTCCGTTATCAGGAATATTTTTTAAAAATCTACAAACTTTGGCGAAAATGCCCAAACTACTAAATAACATCAATCTTTTCAACAAGCCTTTCAACAAGCCCTCCATTGATATGCTTGGTTG
Organism: Halesus radiatus; assembly: GCA_022606495.2. Lineage (NCBI taxonomy): Eukaryota > Metazoa > Arthropoda > Insecta > Trichoptera > Limnephilidae > Halesus > Halesus radiatus. Next base: position 77,519 of record JAHDVE020005539.1, read on the forward strand.
AACCTTAAGTGACCAGCTCAGGTATGGGGGCTCCATCGAAGCCAGCGTAAAGTTGGCCTCTCAGAAGCTGGGCGTATTGTACAGAGCCCGCAGGTACTTTAATAGTACACAACTGCTGACCCTGTGCAAATCGCAAGTGCGCCCCACTGTAGAATTTGGCCGCCACCTCTGATCCCAAAATATCTGAAAAAAACCCTCGACTCTGTGCAGAAACGGGTGGTCCGTTTGATAGATTCGCCGATCTTAACAAACGAATTGCAATTTTTGGAGCACAGACGTCAGGTGGGAATGCTGTCCTTGTTTTACCGGTATTTTCATGGAAGATGCTCTGAGGAACTAGCGACATTGATCCCTTCGGCACCGGTGCATAGTCGGGTAACACGCCAAACACGTACCCAACATTTGCACACAGCAGACATTTGTCACATGAGAACGGGTCGCTTTTACGACTCGTTCCTGTGTTCAACAGCTCGGCTGCGGAATGATCTGCCGGCCTCTGTGTTTCCTCCATCCTACAACATGTGTCTCTTCAAGACCCAAGTTCACTCCTTCCTATCCTCTAAAAGACCCTCCACACAGCATCCCCAAAAGATGATTATTTCCTTCAGGGTCTCCTGTGTGGAGTAACCGTAAATAAAAAAATAAAAAGCCCCTTTTTTTAAGGACTTCTTTTTAACTAAGATTATTGGTGAAATATTCCCTTGAGTATTTTTTTTCTTTATTCCAAAATTCTTCCCAAAAAATAAAACATAAAATCGCTTTTTGAAGTTATAAAAACATTTCCAGACTTCGCTTTGCCAAGCGAATTGTATGACTTTTACCCACATTCGTGGTGACATAAGACATACAGCTTGTACAAATATTTTTCGCTTGTATATTATTCTTAAATACGAAATTGTTTTCCACAAGGAAACAAAGTTCAAAAGTAGTTATTTACTTTTGAACAAATTGTGTGAAAATAAATATTTTTTGGACGGCTTTAATTTATTTGCTTGGACGATCTTTATAAAGTAATATCAGTACTTTGTACAGCTTGACATAGTTAACTTTGTTGGCGGCGAAAAGTGTAACTAAAAATACCATGTTTTTAGGAAATCGTCTGTCAAATTGATGTTTTCAATTGGGACACTAACTAACTAACTAACTAACTAACCATCACGCCGTTTCCCCGCAGGGGTAGGCAGAGAGGATGGACCGCCAAACAACTCGATCTTGGCATACACTTCTTGCTTCATTCACATTCATACAACGCCTCATGCATTCTCTTCTGTTATTCCGACTTCTGACATGGCCCGACTCGAGTATTTAATTCACTTGATCATGCCATGTCTTCCTCGGACGTCCCCGGCTTCTTCTTCCATTCACATTCGCGTCATATATTCTCCTTACACTCCTTTCTTCATTCATTCGCTATACGTGCCCAAATCATCTAAGCGTCCCTTTCTTGATCTTTCTCACTACGCTTACATCAGCCTTGCATTCTTTACGAATCTCAACATTTTCACTCGATCATACATGGTTTTACCACACATTCGTCTCAGAGATCTCATTTCTACAGCATTCAGTCTACTTTCATCCTTCCTCTGCCAGTTCCATGCCTCACTGCCATACATCAAGGTTGGTATCAGCACTCCATTGTGGACTGCTAGCTTCGCTTCCATGGACAACTTTGTTTGCGCCAACCGCGTTCAGTCCTCCGTTAATGGAGTTTCCTGCATTCACCCTTCTTTTGATATCCCTATCAGTCATTCCATCTCTCGTCAACATACTTCCCAAATATACAAACTCATCGACCTGCTCCAAGTATTCATCATTCACAACTATATTACGCACAGTTTTCGTACTCTCTCTTTCAAACACCATGACTTTAGACTTACTTACATTCATCATTTGCTCATTCTTCATATATACTTCGTTCATCCTAGATACGAGGGACTGGTAGATCTTCTATACTATTAGCAATCAGCACCGCATCATCAGCATACAACAGGCAACATACTTGCAGACTACTCATTTTTGCGCCCAAGCCCACCTCTTTCAATTCTTGCATACAATTATCCATATATAGATTGAATAACCACGGTGACATTACGCAGCCTTGCTTAACAACTTTTGTGATGTCAAACCACCCCGTAAAATCACCGTTTTGCCCTAACACATGCAATGCTTCCCTCGTACAGAGATGCGATTGCCTGTATAAGATTTGTATTCACACCATACTTAGACAACACCTTCCATAACTTTTTCTGTCAACTCTGTCGTATGCTTTTTGTAGATCTACAAAAGCACAGAAAAGTTTCTGTTTTTTTGCCAGAAACTTCTCTGTGAGCATACGCAACGAGAAAATCTGATCCATGCACCCCCTTCCACTCATAAAGGCGCCTTGCACATCCCATATTTTATCCTTTGTTTTCATTTGTACCCTTTCAATCAATATCCTACCATACAGCTTACCAACTGAACTTAGCAGGCTAATAGCCCTGTGATTTCCACATTCCATGCGTGACCCTTTACCTTTGTATAGAGGCATGATCACAGCCTGTAATGGTCTAACCATCATCATTTTCTTTTTATAGAACCCTGGAAAATATATTTTTTTTATATGCATAACTTTCATGCTAGAAAAGCTTAAGGGGGCGACATCTATCGACTTGTGGAGAGTTTGATTACAGTGAATTATAATCTAATAATTTTGATTCATAAAACTCGTTGCAACATAAAACCACGAGATGGCAGTGGGAAGAAGGCGTTCCCTCTTATAAATAAACATCACAGGATTGGACCAGATCAACGGAAACGTTACCAATCAAACGGGCGTCTTACATAAACAACAATTAGTGGTGACAGGACAAAGGGAATATTAATTATTTATGTGAATCGAAAGGGTTCAGATCGACGGCCTATAATGTAAACATTTCACTAGAGGTCGAACAGGACGAGAGAGGTCGTGAACTTTAAAGAATACAATGGATAATGCAGAGATAGATAACCATCGAAAAGTGAAAGCAGAAAGTAAAAATAATACGCAAAATGTTAATCACAAATAAAAAAACTACAAAGAAATGATTTATCTTGCACGGGGAAAGGTGTGGTTGCATTATAATTTAGACAGAAAGGCGTGTCATGTAAGGCTAAGCGGAAATGCAACGAATTAGAGAAAATAATTCAGAGAACAATAGCTTCAACAGATGAAAAAGGGGAGAAACAAGAATTATACAGTATGGAAACTTCGGCAAACTTAAGAGGCGATTTAGGCGGGACTAATGTGAAATAGGAGTACAATTTTCTAATTTCAGGAACGTAGATAATTACAAGGGAGTGAAACTAGACTGATTTTAGGTGATAAAAGGTATTAATTGAGTAGATTCGGGACATCAGATAATATGAAAATGTAGATGAGGAATGTATCAATCAATTATAAAATTTAAACTGAAGGAATTCAATAGAAATATTGAGATATATGGACTACTACTTTGATACATTTAGGTAAAATTTTGAGGTTGTCAATGACTAATGTAAACAAGGCGACAAGGATTGTGTATTTAAGCGACCAGATGAACATGAAACTCGGGTGATAAAGAGACAAACAAACAATTAAGGTTATACAGGGAAGATAGGAATATTTATTTAAGGAAAAGTAATAAAAAATAATGAGTTTTCGATAAACTCTGATTTATATCGGTTTTTTACAAAACCAATGGTTATTACCCATAATAAACAATAGGCTAATGTGATATTGAGTTAGAGTGAAATGGGAAAGGGGGAGTGGCCAGGAAAGAAGTGAACGAACTCATATCTACCAGGTTTGGGGTAGGTAAATCGCAGGAAAAAACGCCAATAAATTAATACAAAAAATTATTAAAGGTAGTGAAAATCAATTAAGGATGATATCAATCGACCCGGATGAAAGTATAAGCAGACGACAGGTACATGCAAAAGGTGTTATACAGCTAGACCAGGAAGAAGCAGTGCAACACATTGAAAAATCATTCTGGAAAGGTATATTTATTAACTCAGGCAGGTGAGGTGGGGAAGAAATTATAAAGTGTTTACACCAATATTAGGATCAATTGAAAATTGCGCGAAAAGATTCGTTAATCGAATATTCACATGTTAGATCAGAGAAAAATCATGTTACCATCGGAAAATTCACAAATAAAAAGATATCGCGTATAAAGACAACCAGGGACTAAGGGAATTTCTAAAATTGAACGATGTGAAGAAGGCGCTTCTTTAAATAAAATTCAATAAGGACATAGTGGCTATAATTACGAGATACCCGAGTTCATAGGCGACCAAAGAATAAGCGATAGATAATATTTTCAGAAAAAAAACATGAATCGAAATTTCCAATTCTAGAATAAGGAACAGCAGGGCGTTCTAAAGGAATTAACTAAATTCGATCCTGGCCGGAGTGAGGAAAAGTGACAGATGCGAAGGCGGACTAGGTTTTATCTAAATATTTACATTGAAGAATTACATTCGAAATTAGTGTTACTTACATATAGGTTTACGAGTTGGTAAAGAACATAATGTAATGTAGGTATGGAATGGAGTTAAAACCTTTTGATTCTAATCTAGATATATAAGGGAATGTAATGGGAGAATATGGGAGTTAGTCGCGAAGTACGCCGGGCGAGGAAATAATTAATTACGTGCTGACCGATATTCAGTAATTGTTTGGTGTTTTTGGACTTTTTTCATTTGATTTGATTCTTAAAGTTTTAAATAAATTCTTTTAAATAGTTGTTGGATTGATTCAACAATAGTTTGATTTAATTCAATAATAGTTTGAAAAATATTGAAGTTTTAAATTCATTATACCTAAGTTGATACTAAAAATTACTTCTGTGAATTAATTAAAATTGGTGGTTTTAAGTGAAATTATAATAATCGAAAGTGTTTATAAATAAAGTGTTTGAATTGAAGTTGATTGGAGTTCGTCGCGAAATAAGTCGGAAGAAATAGTTGATTACGGGCGTATCGGTATTTAAGTAATTAAGAGTGGGGTTTTTCTGGACTTCAAAAAAATTTCATCTTAAAATAAATAAAATATTTGTGTTCAAATTAATATTAAAATTTTCTTAAAGACAGTTCGTCTCGAGTTGATACGTCGTTAATTGCGTGCGGAGTGATTAAAAAGTGTTTTTCCTGGACTTCAAAAATTTCATCTTATAATAAATAAAGTGTTTTGAGTGTTCGAATTAATATTATATTAAAATAAATTCTCTTGTTGATCTAATACAATAATAGTTTCATAAATAGTGAAATTTCCTAAAAATTAATAATACTTAAATTACGTTGAAGATTCTAAAAGTTGCAATTAAAGTTGATAACAATATATTTGATTTAATTTTCTCAAAATTGTTAGTGCAGTGTGATCATAATAATAATTTAATAAATATTGAAAATTTCTAAAATTAATAAAGTTATTTGTTTAAAGATTTTTAAAAATTGCTTCTGTGAATTAATTAAAATTGTTTAAATGAAATGTGATTTAATTCATATTTTGTGTTGAACTAAATTCATTACGAGTTTAAGAAAAATTAAATATAATTGCGTTTAAAATAATCTAGTGGAAGTTTGAAAACAGCTGAGTCCTGGTTTCATATAATTCATTTTTAATACTTAGTGTGGGATTAATTTCGTCAAAGAAAAATGATAAAGTTCTAAAATATTACCAAGCGTTCGGTTTACGGATTTAATAACAACATTAAATATTATTTAATAATATCCGGATTGAGAGATCATTAAATTTGAAGAAATAGTACAAATCGGTAGATCACGAATTGAAATTAGGTAACGCTAGATTGTTATTAAGTAAATATTTCTTAAATTAGATTAAACATACCAGGCAGGGAAGTCCAATATTTTCTGAAGCTTCATAATTGGCGTGTATAACCCGTCTGGAAAAATTATGAAGTTTGTCGGGAGTTCAGGTGAGCCAACCATTAAATATTAAAGTTTTCAGGATCCCCGGGAAGAAGAGGACAGTGACTTGAATTATATTTCTAATGATGTATAAATGCATATATTATATGTATAAATATATATTTATATTTAATGTTTAATATATAGGTCAATACTATACGACCGTTATTTATTATGAGTAAATGTTTTGTATACTTGATCAAAGCCGTTCCAATCAAATGTTTGTGTTCAAGTACATTTTATGATACCCAGCGGGTGCATCTACCTTCATAAGATGTTTTACGATAAGCCTTTCCTTTCGCATTGAATTATAATTAAACGAGTACTAAAGATAATTCAATTGTCTCACTCAATACCAGTACTTGACCTTTAAATATTCAAAAATACCTATTTTTTTCATAGATACATTTGGGTATTTATAATGGTTTCCGTTAGATACTTACCTGTATAAACCTTTCTTTTCGCATTGAATTATGATTAAACGGGTACTATAGATAATTCAATTGTCTCACTTATTACCAGTGCTCGAATTATAAATACTCAAGAATACCTATTTATACATAAACACATTTAGGTATTTATAATAATTTCCGATAGATACCTACCTGTATAATTGACTTTTATCCCGTGTGTGTTGGTTAAGGGGTGAAATGAGTGAAATCGTCTGAAGCTCTCTATCGCGTAGGAGGGCGGGAGAAGGGAACGAAATACCAGTCTGGCTTCACCTAATTATCCCTCGTGGACAAAGAACCAGACTTGTTGAATGTTGAGGATACCGTCGTTTTCAGAGGGTGGGCCTGGTTTCCAACCATCCTGTCGTTGGTGAGTTATTTTCCCAGAAGCTTCGACATTAAGGGTGTTTGAGGGGACTCGCATTCCGAGGTGTCATGGATCGATGCCTATCTTTGACGATATTCAATGACAAAGGAGACATTTTCACAGTAGGGTATGATAGGAGGGAACGATAATTGTCCATGGGCTTTCCTACCTGTTTTTCTGCGAGACGAAGGGACATGAGAGACAGTTTATTCGCTAACCGCTTTCCTGATGTACGTGTGTATTCTCCTAGTTGTATAGTGAAATAACTTCGGCTAAAAACTTGGCCTTTACCAAGAGTATGTATGTGTGTATGGATATATATATATGTATGAAATGTATAATGTATCTATCAAATCTATATGGCCGTTATTTATTTTATCTTTATTTATATACAATGTTTAATATGTATATATATAAAACCAATTATTATATTTATGTATATTTCCAATAAAAATAATTTATTTTATTAATATATATATTTTCCTAACATATAAATTCAAAACTAACGTTACTAAAATTACCAACAACCCAAACGATTTTTTATTAATTCAAAGATCGTTATCATTCTAAAACAAACCAATGAATCCTAATTGTTATGCTTCCTGACGGGGGTCTCTGACACTTAATAACTGTCGCATATCTCAATGACACACTTCCTCGACTGTTATTAAAACTAGGTCAACATTCCAAACCACACCCTCTTTTATCGAAGTATGTAGATACGTATAAGTATATATATATTCGAATTTCAGTACATCTTACGAAGAATAAGTACCTTAACAAACGTCGACATTTAATTGAAAAATAACTATCATCTTTTGCGATGAACTCTCATCTTTTAGAAATCACGTATTTGTAGTTTGCGTACATACATATTTTTATAGCGCCATTTTCATGGAAAGATTCAATTCAAAGGCGCTCCACACCCGTTCGAACATATTGATGAATTCAACAGAACAAACAAAAACCCACATTATTAGAATTGTCAAAATAAGCATAATCATTCGTCGACAATACGTTCCCAAGTTATGTTATAAAATTAATTTTATCTTCGACTTAGGTTTTCAAGGTTCAGGCCTTGCAAATTTTGGGCTTTTGGAGTCCTACCTTTTCTCCAAACAAAAAAATCAATCTACAGTTAAATTCAAACTACATGAGATAGCAGGGTCTCATTAAACCAACCTGTCAACCAAACCAAAAAGTAATCTATTATATATATTGTATTATCACTTTCATGTATTTTGATATGTAATATATCTGAATATCTGGCACAGATTCACGACCTGTGTTGGAGATGTCAGATCCACAATTTTCTGGGAAAACTGGAGTATTGTGGATTATAAAAACTCGTATTGTTTACATATATTTATAATTTGTACCTATCGATTGGGCAGAGATAATTGCTGATTTAAGCGTGGTTATCTCTGAACTCTTGATGCGGGGGACGGCCTTTCAACCCGGACTTTGCAAAAAAATCGCAAGTATCTAATGCTGTTTGACGAGGGGACGGAACCGGTTTGATCTCCTTTAAATGTAACTGTCGGGAGGACGGGAATTCGGAGGGTCTCGGACCCATGGATAAGGAAGGTGCTCTTTCCGTCGCGGTACAGGGGATGACCAATAGCGCACGAACTAAAAGAAGAGGTTACGTATACCGTTTGGTCAGGCTGTGCGTCTGTGAAGAGAGAGTTACTAACCGGAAACGTGGTCATCTGAGTACTTTAGGGGTAGGTCTGGAGCCGAATTAATTGCAGCGAAACAAGTCGTATTCGATCACTCGTCATAACAAAAGCTGTGAAAACTAAAACCTAATCATGTAATTTTCCCAAATTTAGGAGAGGATGGAGATGGCGCCAAAACAAGTAAAACTGTACCTTTTAACCATGAAATTTATTGAAACTAACCCATGTAGAATAACACTTAGTACGATGAGGAAAGGCGATAATACTGTGATCATTACATTTATGTATACCAAATTTAAAACTGAAACTACGTCGTATTATATAGATCAGGAATAGTGCAATTAGTATAGCCTAGAAGCTAAGTTTTCCCATTAAAACTCACGATAGAAGAAAAATAGAAAATTTAGGGGTGAAGTTAGGAAAATGCTAGTCTTCCTATAGGAAATTAACGTAGATTGCATAGTAGGATAATAATAGAGAGTCCAGAACATTAAAGTCTAAGATAGGAGTAATGTTAGGAATATGAATTCTGTCAATGGTATGCGAGAGTCTGCCTACGCTACAAAGAATAGGGGTTACCACAAATAAGGCCTTGTTTTTCCAATAGTCTGAAACAAAAAACAACACAACGTAGACTCGCGAAAAGCTTGGCAAAATTGACCACATTGGAGTGCAAAATTTCCGTGAAAATCATGAAAATCGGAAACACTCGAATGTTAGCATAGGGCTAGACGTTACACGCTGGCCAAGGAGGAGAAAAACCTCAAATTGAAAGGAAAACTACAAAGAGTTTTCCGATCACATTAGTTAGGAAAATTTAAGGCACCAGTAGAGGAGTCACCTTAAATCGGTGGCGCGAACGGAAGTCTATTGCTAAATTAAATCATAAACGAAGGAAGGGCGGGCCATCACATCTTTAAAGCTCAGTGGGGGGGGGGGCCATCACATCTTCCAAAGTCTGTATCTCGGTCGGTAATACGCATGTCACAAGACGTAATTGGAATCGAACCAGTATAATTAGAACAATAGCCACATTCTTTTGGCATATGCATTTATAAGATTGGAAATCCAATTAATTATATTTAAGTGTTGCACGGAACATACAAATACTATATTTCGGAGGGAACACCGGTACACATACGACACTTTAATCTGTTAGCAGAAGTTTTTTTGTAGAGGTATAGAATATAGGTCAGTAAAGGCCGAATAACTTTTTCACAATGCTCGTTTATTAATATATCTTCTGTATTTATATGATTTTTTGCAATGAAACAAGTGACGTATGTTCACAGTGATTGACGTCATTGAGATTGGTAGAAACACGTCAGTTATGACGTCTTTAATAATTTAGTTGACGTTACTGGTGTATGTCCCAGAAATAGTGACGGCAACAACTGCCATTGACCTCATTATATGCGTCATATGAATTGCAGAAATACGTCACCTTAATACGGTGACGAACTTTTAGCATGTGATTACGTAAGAGCATTTCTGCCATTTCCTAAATTCGTGTTATGATTTGGACGTCCGATGTAAGTGTAGTATTTAAAACGTAGTTTAAAGAAAAAAAAATAGTTATGTAAAGAGAAATTTTTGAACTTGTACCAATTCAAACTCTATAATTGCATGCCCTTAATTCTGAAACAACTACTTACTGTAAATATCAATATTTAAAATTTATTTCAAAATACATATCACAGCCTGGTTCAAAATCAAAGTATTCACTTTATTCAAAATATTATAAAACCTCACTAAACATAACTCAACAAATAAAATATATTTTTGCAGTTTCTCCACACAGGAGGCCCTGAGGGAAATAATTTCCCTCAAGGCCTACATCATCTTTGGGAATATTGTGTGGAGGACATATTAGAGGATAGGAAGGAGTGAACCTGGGTCTGACCGTTAAGTGAATGTACTCACTTAACAGTCCCTTCCATCTCTTACCATGTAACATAATTTTTTTTATCAAACTTACTCGATAGTGTCTATTATAGCATTTTATCTTCTTCTTCTATCTAATATATTAAAACGAAACTAACCAGTATCACATTTTAAACTTGCACGTATACAACACACCACAAGTTTTCATGATGAGATGTTGATGAGACGAAAAATACAATTTTCAATTCACAGCATCACCTTACTAAACTTACACTTACACTCCAACCACACTATAAAAACACTATTAAAAACACGGTAATTATACTTATATAATAAATAATTTGTAACGATACTGTACAATGTAAATGATTTACATTTTTATCTAAACAAATTACTTCCAATATAAGAATGTTTATAAGGTAGCAAAACCTTACAGGATAACTATATATCATTTAAATACGCAGTTGTGATATACGAATTTAGAGTGAGAAGATTAAGCAATGATATAGGTAGGTCAAGTTAGTGTGGTACAACTATTTTCGTATTTAAGATAAAGCTCTACATAATTCAGGCAACCTTCACATGAGCCTAATATATTAGACGTTTGAACACGTACACAGAACAGGTAGGAAGGCTTGGTATATTACTGTTCGGCAGTGGTAGTCTGTGACTTTTTCCGATTTTATTATTGTTTTTTTTACTATAAGAAAGGTGATTTTTTAACGCTATTGAAGTTTGTCGTATAGTGAATTACTACTTTGTAAGATAAATTCACCATTATAATACGAGTTGGTCAACAGCCTGGTGGGTAGGACGCTCGGCTAGCATTCTAACGACTGAGTTCGATACAAACAGCGGGTGCTAACCTCTTTCAGTCATACTCAAAGGCGACTGGAGAGGTCTGTACTAAAAGTTTATAGCTTTTTTAAAGAAAAAGGTTCAATTTACTTTCTTATGCATCTATATTTTGATGTCAAAGGCGTACAGTTCACATAAACCAGTGGCGAGCAGTCCATATGGGCTAAAATGCTATACCCACCCTAATAAAAACCAACCACAAAAAAAACTTCGACACGTTTATGATCATAATGTTTTTTTTTTTGCCACAATCTTTCTACAATGATATGTAACTGTTTCTCTTTGACAAGTTTAAACTCTATTTGCAACCTGACTTATGGCAATACACTTGACTTCCTCGATTTATTTGTGTTCGGTATGCATTACGTAAGGCCACGCCTCCGCACACCGCTTTCCCTAAAAACTGTAACATACATAGTAATATTCTATTGTCAATAAATTCCATTAACAAAAAAAAATGCTTGTTCTGAAATTAAGGATATAATATCTCTCCAATAAAGGTTTACCCTTTTCCTTTTCGTTTTTTAGTTTCCAATACTACCGCTAAGTTAAATCCTAACCTGAAAATGTACTTTTTTGTGGTGCCGCCATCTGTGGTGGAAAATAATATTCAACAAATGATTTGCTGAAGAAAATGATTGCCTGTAATTTTGAATTAACAATTATTATATTTACAGAAAATCAACCATTTATTTGTTAATTTGGTTGCACTTATTTTTCGTTAATCACAGTTTATTTTCCTCCACCTTTCCATGATGCACGACAGTTTTTAAGTCTGTTTAAAAGTTAATATTTGTACAACCTGGCAAATATTTAAATTTTCTCCAAAATATCACGGCACGCCACTGTCGTCCAGTTTATTCATCTTTCCGACAAGCCACTTAGGCTTAACTTTAGGTCGACATGATCACGGCTGAGGTCACAAACATTATTCATGGGACTCCTCGATTAAGAGGGGATGACTCGAGTCAGCTCCGCCGTCCGCACTCCGCAGCATCCCTCGGAAATCTTATAGTAAACATTTCAGTTTCTACGAATTCAATGATATTACTTACTTTCATAGTGTTCTTACCGCGCAGCCCGCTAAGAGGGACATCTCAGAAAAAAATGCTATATTATATTTTTATTAACTTTAATACCGGCTACTGGAAAGGTTTAATTATTTAACATTGTTTTTCAAATGGGATAATTGCTTTAATTTATTCATTACGACTTTGACGTTTCGTTTTTCTATAACTTAACAATTATCTTTTTCTCCCTACTTTCTTGAACCCTTTATTTTGTGAATTGTATATTTATTTGTACAAATGTACAAATAAATTTAATTATGCGCAAGTGTTTTTTACTGTGTTTTTTATAGTACAATTCAGAACTTTTCACTACACATATACATCATATTAAAAAGGAAATAATGTGGGTTTCAAATTCAATCTATTCGACTGTCATACATATCCTATCCATCGGTCCGTAGAACACAGTAAATATTGATAAAAAAAATTATTGTTAAATCAGTAACTGTTTTGAAATATTTGATTAATGAGTCCGATAAATTTAAACAGATTGGAGATTAATTAAGTAAACGCTACAAACTGTTTCTTTTTTTAAAAGGTTTTCACATCGACCAAGTATGATTTCCATGGTTGATTTCATCTGTCAACAAAGCGGAGAAAATCTAGACAAGGCCGCATCTTACCGATCTTCACACTATACCTAGATACAATTATAAACACACCTTAATAAAATGAACAATATGTATATACGAGGGCTATCCGTAAAATAAGGTCTCCAATGATTTTTCGCCGGAAAAAACACGTTTATTTGCATTAACAGGTACATTTTTGCAAGCTTGGACTTTTACCTGTTTTTCTACATAATCACCATTGCGATCGATGCATTTTTGCATGCGGTTTAACATATTTTTTATGCCAGTGTCAAATTAAAAGAAAATGTAAATAAACAAAATAGCTAAATATATATTTTTTTTTTCTTTTTTCATATGAAGCGGTAACTTGGTGATGTGACATTATAATTTAAGAAATAAAACAATCACTTTGTTTTACATCACTTTTATTTATACTTTAGCCGACCTTCGCTACTACCTTAGCTTCTTCAGGGCAGTATACAACGGATATTGACATTTTTATTCTTTTGACACTTTTAGCTATTTACAGTATTGCGGGCTGTGGACGCATTTGCGCACCGATGCGTGAAATTTTTAAAAATTTTCTATAAGTGAGTTTAGTAACCGGCTAGCCTAGCTAAGCAAGTTTCTCGTGCATTTCTTCCATTTATGGATACGATTGTCTGAAAATATGAGTTTTAAATTTGTTTGTGAATTCTGTCGAGTCTTTGATCATTCAAATCATGCGCAGTTCATTCCTGATTATATAGTAATGAGTTTTCATTATGTAGTAATGAGTTTTGCAATTTTGTTTTCTTTCGAAAGGGAAGTCTTATTTTATTTCTTCTTCTTGTAGAATGGTTATGTCTGTGTAGATGTTTATTAATTTTTTACAAGAATTCAGAATTTTGATGGATTTTTATTTGCACAAATGCACACGTGCGATGCAAACCTTGAGCCATGTTAACTCATCTATTCTAAATAAATCATAATTACAAAAAGTAACTCCTGGACATTTTTTTTTACAAGTTAGTTTTCATAGTTAAAATAATTTTCAAAGTTTAAATTTTTCAAAGCCCGCAAAAATGCTCTAAATCTATGACCGGTCGGTTTTGTTGAGTTTTGAGGTTAGAATATCATATGTCAAAACAAAGATGAGCTTCACCGTACATAATTGTATATTATATTCATGGTAAACCATAACTAAACATAAGTAAAAACGTCTTAAAATGCGTCATCTGAATTGCATCTCGAGGTGGTCGCACTGTTTGCATGTGATGACGTAGGCGCATCTGTTCTGTTATATGTAGGTAGTCTGATTGGGACGTCCGATATAATAAACATAGTTCAGTCATGTTTCATTCTTCGCATAGCACGTCTGTCGAGATCGCCTGCCGAACTCGTACTGAACGGCCAATGTGTGGAGGCCGGTTTGATCGAGTTCGGCCAACTTTTTGAAGGTTGCTCCAACTAGTTCGCCACCGGGGCGATCTCGGGCGAACTCGCCCAACTCGAGCCAACTTTGGCCCAACGCCTACGAACTACCCCTCTACACAATCTCCCATACGTTCGAGTTGGGAGGTTGGGCGATTGAGTAGTCGGGGCATTACAAGAACCCTTTGTCAAGCGATCGCAAAATAAATTCATCTTATTAAATAGGTACATCCGAGTAGATATGCATTTTTTTATCACATTTGAAGATTCGCGGTGTTAGCGTGATGCGCTGTGTACAATACCCTTTTAGCGTGAAAAAAAACTAACTGCTTAAATTTCTAATGAGAAAGTTGCTAGATATTAAGATTTTTGCTGCAAATTTGTACGAATATCGCGAGGAGACAACCAACGGAAAAGATTATAATGCAATTATGCAAATTAATCGCTCAGAGTCGTGAAGCCTATTCCGACGTATACGGAGGTAGCTAGCGTGCGGGAGCAGTCGGGTGGAATGGGCTTGCATTATGACGGAGTCGAAGATTTATCCTTAAACCTGGATTAGCGCCGTATTACTGTAATAAACTCTGCGCCTGGGACGAAGAGAGATATTCGAATTTATTGCGAGATTTTGCGCAGAGTGAAGCCAGTAGGAAATTTTACGTTATCTTTCGCACATGTATGTTATTTTGTATTAATTTATTAAAGAAATATCAAATCACTCGTAGGTGAAAGTAACTAAACAATATCGATTAACAACCATAATCTCTACCAAATGTTTGAAGATCCGTCAATAAAGGGATTTTTCACACCGTGACGAGTTCGTCAGGCAGGTCTGCGAGATACGTAGCAAGAATGGAAGATAGCTGACCACAAAAAAAGATCCTCTTTAATCTTTTTTTTTTTAATTTGTAAGAGAAAACAGCTTTTTTTGGAAAAAAATTCTACTGCAACATATATCTGAAATAGTGCTCGGTTTAGTGATCCGGATCACTAAATCAGCTCTCTGTAAGGACAATTCACATGAAAACTGGACGAAAAAAGTATCGTGTAAGAGCGTCTTAAGGACGTCTTTAGGAGGGCCAAGGGAGCGTGGGAGAGGGCACGGGGGGATGCGAACCGTCGTTCATTCGGATCACCAAACCGGTACACTACAAAGAGCTGATCTGAGCCGCTTTGCCCACCACTAATCTGAAAGTCCGAATAAGGCAATGGTGGATCATGTACACATTACACGTTTCACACAAAATATATGAATGATACCGCCAATGTATTTCAAAATAAATATGGTCAACGCGTACCATTTATCAAATTTCAGTACGAATTTAAAAACAATTGATCTATGATGAAATTATCACTGATGTTAAAGTGTTGGCTTTTGGAAAGTAACCTTGTGTATTGATGGTAACAAATATGACGATCTCCTTGGTTGTATAGCTCCTCGATATCTGCTGTATTTACTGTTACGATGTTACTATTATATTAAGTCTATCCTCATTGTAACCAACCTGCAAAGCTGTTTTATTTATATAATTTTTTAATTTATTTCTCAATTTATTTAATACTTGCCGATTCTTTGATATTTCTGATATTTATATAATATTTATATTTTTGTAATATTAATGTTTTTATAATGTTACTATTTTTATTATATTGATATTTTTGTAATATTAATGTTTTTATAATGTTGATATTTTTATTAAATTGATATTTTTGTAATACTAATGTTTTTATAATGTTGGTATTTTTATTATATTGATATTTTTGTAATATTAATGTTTTTATAATGTTGATATTTTTATTACATTGATATTTTTGTAATATTAATGTTTTTATTTTTATTACATTGATATTTTTGAAATACTAATGTTTTTATAATGTTGATATTTTTATTATATTGATATTTTTTACAATGTTGGTATTCTTATATTATTGATATTTTAATAATATTTTTATTTTTATAATATTTATATTTTTATAATATTTAAATTTTTACAATATTGGTAATTTTATTATGTTGATGTTTAAAATGTTGATATTTTAAAAATATTCATATTTTAATAATATTGATATATTTTTAATATTGATATTTTTTATAATATTGATATTTTTATTGGTTTTTATCTTTTAAAATTTTTTTTCCAACTTATATACATTGATCACACCATGCATGCGCCTCTATATCCTAATTTTGCCCTACATTTGTATGATGATTTTTATTTATTGTTGTATTATCTATGGCTTACGCATGTCTTTTAATCTTTTGTATATTTTACTTTCTTTTATAATTTTTCCAATTGTCAGCATGTTAATATAATTAATATAATAAATACAAATGTTTACACTAGACTTCATACAAAGTAACTATACTCCATTGGTCACCATGAAACAGGCAGCCGCCTAGTATGGTGATCTAATGTGTCTACTCCATGTAAATGTCTCCATTAAATATCATGTATTTTATAAATAATTAAATAAAATATTGTTGAAATAAACTCCTGCTGACAAGCTACTTGCAGTGGCTTAGCGGGTATAAGTTCCCACTGTATATAATTAATATTATGCGATAAAAAAAAAAATTAAAAAAAAAAAAAATTAAAAAAAAACTTAATTAAATATATCCATAACGTAGAACAACGAGGTTAAGACAAAAAAGTTTCTTTTGCTTAAGTTGACAGGAGTTTTATTTTTCATTAAACTAAGGAATGTATGCATTACTTCGGTTATTGTTGAGGATGTCGATATACTCGTATATATCTTGAATATGCATATTATGAAAGATGTATTGATATTGTTTTGTTTTGTTATTTATTTTTTTTTTTAAATATTATCATTCAATTCAAAAAATAATTTATTTATAAAAAAAAGTTCTGCTAGGTAATTATTATTACGCGTGATAATTAAATTTTTAGTTCTACAAATTCAGCATGAACACAATAAAAAATTAAAACGATGTTGATATTATCAAATTCACAGTCCTCTTTACAGTTCAGCGATAAAGAAAGCTGAGGTAAGTATCGAGACAAAGTTGATACACAAAGTGTACAAATCAGTATATCGCCCCACGTTTACTTATGGTTACCAGATCTGAATGTTGAACGAGCGAATACGTTCCAGGGTCCAAGCTGACGAAATTACATTTAACTATAAAAAAATAAATTCTGATGATGACTGAGATGATTTATTACATTTATTGGACACAAGACCTTTATTACACTTATTGGACACAGGACCTTTATTACACTTATTGGACATAGGACCCTCATAATGAGATGTTGACAGTTCAGACTGTAATAAGAGAGAGAGAGAGAGACATGATCTAAAGACAATTACGATGAGCTCACGTAAAGTATCATCAACAGATATTTAATAAACAATTGATAGACTATGTCTTGACGGTATATGGAATTTGTATAATTGGTGAGCTCGAACCATTATTCGGAATTTTAATAAAAGGATTTTATCAAAAATTAAACGTCGTGTTGAAATCGTGAAATTTAATGGATTCAGTGTAATCTGAAAATTTAATTTATAATTAATGTGCTCTAAATTATTTCTTTGAATTTAATATACTGTATAGTAAAATGTATTTCATAAACCTGGAGGAATGTTGGGAGACCTGGCCGCGCTATTCTGGTTCTTTTCAAGGAAGATTCCTTATCCTTTTCCTTAGGCTTAAAGGCTTGCCTGCGGTTCCCGTTGCGGTTACCTCCTAATCTTATGCGACTAATTTGTGTGGAGGTGAAATCGGACTGGGTATAAATTGTACCTAACCCGTCTGACACCATTTTCAATGATGGCTCCAAAGATTACGATTTTCCATCAATAAAAAACAAAAGATTGAAGTGGTGAAAATTTTGCCACCTCCAACAAAAAGATTTTTTATTAAATAATTTTATTTTTTTTGTTTGTTGTTTAAACCACTATTTTTATTTTTAAAATGTCTACATGTTTCGAAACCAATAGTCCTTTAGAATATATGACGCACTTTTTCGCAGCTTATTGGAGTACAGTTTCATTATCTATTAAAATATTCGAGAATCTATAATTATTCATTATCTATAAATATTAAAAGAGGTTTATGCATTTCCTTTATATGAGATAATGTAAACGAGTATATATATTATCCATTCCTACATCCATCCTTGTTTTTAACAGAAATGCTCGATTTCAATACCTTAGAAGCCCGTCGAAAAACATTTATGGATAATATTTTTTTTTATTTGATATCTGGAACCATATATAATCCACCTATTTTTTAAAGAGGTAAACTTATATGTTCCTGATAAGTATACTTGTGGGAGATCCCATGCAGTATTTTATGCTCCGAAAGTGAGAACTTCTGTTTACCAGAACACGCCAATCAGCAGAACGACTCAACTGCTCAATGATGCTGTATTTACTGTTGACATTTTTAATATCAGTTTCAGGCAAATTTGCGTCAATCTCCTTATCCCATGTTAAAAAATTATTATAAAATTGCCCCCGATGACTTTTTATGCTTTCTCTATCAACTTTTTATTTCTTGCATGTTTCATACAGATTATCATCTTCAGTATTTGTTAAAATCATTTATTTACAAATGTTTAACTACTTTTACTATTTGTTATTTCTAATACTTACCTATGTATATTTTTTTACAATTTTTCACCTATCAATCTCTGTAATAGTGTTTAACTGTTTTATAGAGAATGTGAAATATAAATAAATATTTTATGGTGCTGTACACAAAGTATTTCGTATTAATTTGATTAACAATGACAAAGTAATTATACATTTATTGAAGAAATTTATTTATTCATTAATTAATGTAAGGTGAATTTGCATTTATTAAAGACGTGAAAATATTTTTTTGTAATATAAACAGATAAATTTGTTTTATACCAGTTCAATTTTATGAGAATTATATTATAACAAAAATTCCCGTCGAAAGAAAGGCGCTTCCTAAACCGGTCGATCATTCCATCAAATTTAAGTGGTTCAGAACAACCGGGGACGTCCGAGGAAGCATGGCACGATCAATTGAATCAAATACCTGAGTCCGGCCATGTCGGAAGTCGGAATAATAGAAGAGAATGTATGAGACGATGTATGAATGTGAATAAAGCAAGAAGTGTATGCCAAGATCGAGTTGTTTGGTGGTCCGTCCTCTCTGCCTACCCCTGCGGGGAAACGGCGTGATGGTTAGTTATTTTACTTTTAGTCTTATAATTATAGCAAGCTACAAAGTAAATGTTTTTCAGGGATTTTTTTGGTTTTTGTATTTAATGCAGGCATAATTTTAGACTGGCAATTTCAAATTAATTTCACCATTGACGTTAACCTGTCCTATGAGTGCTCGTTACCATTTTACATTCTAATTAATCCCCAAAATTTCAGGCATCCTTCAAAATTTTACGTAGAATTTAACGCGCCATAAAAAACACACGTAAAATTTCTAAGGTCCCGAATTACGGCGCAGATGAAAACACCCGGAAGACCTTTCCTCGGGCACGTTAAATTGTAAAAACCCAGCTAATTAAGAAATCAGACCCTTAAATGTTCAAGTCGCGAATTATTTTAATTGCGATTTTCCTTTAATTTATTTTATGTCACAGATATCAAAAGATCATTTTATGGCTTAAGGCGGTGGTAAACAGACATTATGACATTTTTTATTTCTATTAACGGTCGGGTGAAAAAGACGTACTTTGAAATTTTAACGATATTTTTATTGGGAGATAAAATTACCCAACTTCCACATTCTTCCACAGTTAATTTTATTTTTATATCTTTTTTATTTTATGTGTTTCACAGAACAACCGCACAAAAGTGCTGAAGAATATGGAGTACGGCAAGGCGAAGGTGAAAAGGAAGAGTAAAGTTGGGAAGCTTCTGCCTATTAATTGTTACTAAACCATAGCTAAACCAGGTGAAGCAACCTTTGATTGATGGTCTTTTCCTAGCACGATGTTGATGAAATTTCCACGCTCTTTGAACAAAGTTCTTATATCATTGGGTAACTGGGGGATGTCTATTTTAAGGGTTTGACAGTACCCAACAGTACAAGGTAAAATACAAATAATGCTTGGCTTAAAGTAAAAAAAAAAACATTCATAAACAATTCTCTTAATATGTTATGCACACAGAATATATTGATGTAAAGTAAAACTAAAATAATATAATAATTAAAAACATGAAGCGTAAGCATCAAGACGCCCGATGAAAATGGAAAAAAAAACCTATGGGCATTCTTGAAATTTATTCTCATTAGTGCTTGGAGCATGTTGGTGTGGCTTCCTGGTCATAATGACCGGAATTGTTTTGCGGTTGCGGTAAAACTAAATAGGTATTTGATATCTATTACTTCGAAGGACCATGTGTGCGATTATTACATGAATTAAAACTTAGGAGTCAAACTGAAAATGGAAGTAAAAAGGACTCACCGAATTCATCAATCACTGTAGGAAGATTATGCGTGCTATTATTAGGAATTAGGAAGAGAAACGGAAGGTAAAAATAACTTACCGAATTCGTCAGCCTGTGTAGGTAGATCTTTCCTACAATTCTCGTATTTCAGTACTTCATCTAAGGAGGAGTAACAGAGAAAGTTTATAATGATAGGTTGGGAAAAGGCGTGGTAAGATTTTTGGTTTCGATGAGGTTTCTTGGTATAGGGTTCGATTGCGGGATGCCGATTTTTTTTATTGTAAGGGGTTATATTTGTGTTGACAGATGACACGGTCAAGGTTATCCGGCGGTTCGACAAGAAATGAACAGATAGGTTGAAGGGAAACGGGATGAAGGGAAATGCACTTAATCGCACGCAAATAATAATTCGAGTTATTCTGAGTAGGTGATTACTTATTAGTATCTGACATGAACACACATTAATGCTGAAATAGTATACATTGTGC
The DNA here is from genome assembly GCA_022606495.2 of Halesus radiatus. Lineage (NCBI taxonomy): Eukaryota > Metazoa > Arthropoda > Insecta > Trichoptera > Limnephilidae > Halesus > Halesus radiatus. The sequence goes on from JAHDVE020005539.1 coordinate 98,641, forward strand.
ATGTTTCGAGTTATGCCATTTTTTCAAGTTATGCAACATAATATCTAGTTCATTTTCGGCCCAAATAGCTATTAAATTGTTGGGAAAAGGGAGCATTCTCGAGGAAGATGCCCAAAGCCATTCTTTGAATTTATTCCGTGTCAATTAACTACAATGGCGGTTAATCTTAAATACAAAAGTGTAAATAATTCGTCACATAAATGGCGTTAACTCGTTAAAACAACATGAAAAGTTATGGCGAATGCACCGAAAAATAGTGCACCATTCTATTGAAAAAAATATTTTCTTTAACAAAACATGCCGAATCAAGTCCACGTGTGATAGTTCGCATGCACAATATAACAGGCGATGCGCTAGCCTTAAAATTATGGCAAACCAGGGCCTAACTGACAAACTACAATCAATTATGCGTCTTCCCCCGGTTTCAAACCCTTGACCTCTATATCCATTGTTAATAAAATTAACCGCTGTGTCACGGAATGCGTCATTAAATTCATCTATAACTTGGCACTTTTAAATAATGTTTTTAGCAATATGAAACATTCTCTCTTATGACTAAAACGAATAAAAACATCTGAAAAAATATAATTGGCAAAAAATGTATGTTCTTTACAAAGGACCTACTGTCGTATTAGATAAACTTGGCGATTTTTCGACTCATTCGAATCCTTTTTATAAGGTTTGGATTACTTTCACCCCTCCGCACAAATCCGCACAACCTTTCAAGTCCTACCCTCTCCGACCGAAGGCGCTCGACCGCCCAAATCCCGGGCTCCTGGCCGAGGTACCTTCAACATTCAGGTTTAGGGACAACTTCGAGTGGATTCAAAGGCCGGAAATAACGGTCGCTAAATTAGAAGGCTCTATTCAACTTAATTTATTTATTTGCATTACATTTTTACGTGCAACGTAAAAAAACGTTGTAATTATTATTCAACGGTGTAATTTTTTTAAGGAAGGCATTCTGTTACTATAATTTGTTAGTTGTGCGATAATGTACATGTCGGTGATTAATTAGTAATTGAACTGTATCGAAAATTGTCTCAAAAGATTATTCGTTATCATAACTTTAAGATTATTGATTTTATTGTATTTGTGTTAGTGAGATTTTGTGTTGGTGTAACTGTCAAATCTAAGTACGGATATAATTGTGAATTAAGGTGTTTACTTAGATTTATTGAGTCCTACGATACGATAGAAATAATAGCTTTATTTTCCACCTTAAGCAAACATTAAAACATGCTGAAATATCATGGAACAATATAACAATCCATGAAATTCTCTTCAACATTCCGTATTGATATAAAATATTATATCACAGTAGTAGGTCCATAACGTTGACTAACAATAAGGAGAGAAAAATAAAAATATGAAAAACACCTCTTCTTAAAATGATCACTTTGTGCTATGAAATGACTTTGGCACCCTTCGCGATTTTCATTGATAGGTATGGCATTTTTATAATAACTTAATTTTTTTTGTGGTTACTCACCAATCGCTTCCTTCCGACCGCCCGCGATCTAATACTTCCAGAGTCTATTTTCATAATAACTTCTGTAAACTGTACCGTTTTACCAGATAATGTGTTTACAAATTTATAAAAAAAAAATGTATATAACTATCTTAAGACGATCCACCGGTTAAAATTCCAACGAAATCACGCGCTCCTTATGCAGGTGGTGACAAGGTTGAAAGTCCCGCTTAACATCGGCCGCATGGTTCGATTTACGCAAAAAAACCATCACCAAAATGCGTGTTTTATTCTATTCTGTAAAGCTCAGACATAATTATTGGAATGTTTTACAATCAACTTAATTTAACACAATGAAAAATACGACAATATTAGAATAGAGGTTCGTGAGTAGGAGAGTTTGCGCTTTAAACATTTTTTTAATGTCTCATACTTTATTTTTTTCTGGGCTTATAAAAAGACACACTTTATACGAAAGGCCAAGGTGTGTTCTACTTGCAGTATTTAATTAAATCATCTATGATATTTCTAGGCCATCAAATTCTCAAACCGAAAACACATGATTTTGCATTACTTCCCATTGTATCGCCTTAAGTAGTTTCCCCAGAATAGCTACTTATTTTCAGAGAAACGGTTTTTTGATATGCCGATCGGATACAAATTTTTCGGATCCAATGGGTTAACGAAATTCTCACTGATTTTAAAGTGTTGGCTTTTGAAAAATGACCTTGTGTATTGATGGTAATAAATATGACGGTCTCCTTGGTTGTATAGCTTATTGATATTTGGTGTATTTACGCTATTTTTGCTCTGATTGTATACCTAATCGGTAGCTGCGGGTATCTTTAAAATTTAAGTGTTACTATTATATTAAGTCTATCCTCACTGTAACAAAACAGTAGTGCTGTTTTTTTTATTATTATTTCTCAATTTGTTTAATACTTGCTAATATTTTTATACATTTATAATATTATTTAAAACGATATTATGTAATTGGACTCTGGTATCTCTATAACAAAACTGTTATGATGTTTCCATATTTAAAAAATATATTTTTTCCAACTTTTGTATGTTGATCACAACATGCATGCACCTATGTTATTCTAATTTTGCACTACATTTGTATGATGATTATTATTTATTGCTGTATTATATAATATGGTTGAACTAAACTCCTGCTGACAAGCTACTTATGGTGACTTAGCGGGTACAAATTCCCATTATATGTAATTAATATTATACAATAAAAATAAAAATAAACTAAAAGTTCATTTAGGTATTATAATATTAAAATATACTAGTGATTGTATCAGTTTATTATTCACGACTATAAACTCTTGGGTTATCGAAGTTATCGATACAAAATATCGTGCCAAATGATATTAGATACACAATACTATAATCGTCACATATCACGAAATAATTAATGACTATTTGGCTGTATATTCCTGATAACTACATTACTCATGAAATAGGTGTCCAAATCAAATATATTTTCCACAAATTTCGACGTACAAAAGTTTGAAAGAGATCAAAATCACGTAAATTCATAAAAAAAGGCTTTACATTATCAAATAGTCGTATCATCTGTTACTCTAATATCGCTTCTTTTCAAGTGGATATCATTTCAGTGAGATAATTGGTACAGCTGCCGTAAGATTGCCGGCCTCTGAGCACGTCTCACAGTGCGGGAGAGTTTTTATTGATGCCATTAGGGACAATCATAGGCAGTTTGTATTTTTGTCACAGACTCACCCTCTCCTCTCCGCTGCAGGGGAGCTGCTGTCCCTGCCCCATGGAGGTGAAACAACGCATTTATCCGGGACAACTCACTTGAGACACGGATTTGGATTGAAGACAGAAGTGTCCCGCGGTTTCGTTGGAATACTAATTAACTTTATACCGTTACTAACGGTTGAAACACTGGAACGTCTTCTTATAACACATTTTTTTCGTAAGATTGTAGGAAGAGAGAGAAAAATAATATTATCAATATAATCATGTCCTCTTACAAAATTATTTAACGCCGCGAGTTTTCAAATTTGTTTCAATGCGAGGCAAAAACTGCTCCAAATCGTCCGGAGCCAGCCAGACTATCGCATCCCCAATGTATGTTGTGAGGCTTAAGGTAGTGAGGAAGGGAAGAAGATGAGCAAGCGGGGGGTGAGGAAAGCATCTGGCTATTCAGATTGTCACCAAACACGGTTAAAGCCATTTCAAAGCAACGTTTCGATTCTGAATGATGGTCTTCCACCTGGGCGATTCTGAAAGTTTCTACCACTATGCAACGTGTTGCAAATATACTATGTATTACTTTTAATGGATAAATTTTGATTTACTAACTAACTAACTAACCAACACGTCGTTTCGCAGCAGGGGGCAGGCAGAGAGCCAAACAACTCGATCTTGGCATACACTTCTTGCTTCATTCACATTCATACAACATCTCATACATTCTCTTCTGTTTTTTCGACTTTTGACATGGCTCGACTCAAGTATTTGATTAACTTAATCGTGCCCGGATTTTTATTCCATTTGAAATAATAATGAAATGTACTTGCGCACTCCGGGATTTGAACCCGCGACATCTGGATTCGTAGCCAAGGATCGTAACCACTCAACCACGAAGACCGTCAAACATGGCGCAATGTCTTATACATATGTCTAAGCTCTATTGGTAGTAATTATATTACGATAAAAAATATATGCGTTTTCCTAGAAATTTCAGGAGCCGTGAAGATATGCTTTCAGACCCCTCATTACATACAAAAATGAACCACAAACACAACATTTGGACAAAAAAACTTCTTATACTATGGTACTAAACTCTACAATAAAATCCCACTCTCCTTTAAAAATCGCAACAACAATAATAAATTTAAAAATCAAATACTCTGAATACGTTACGTAGGGAGATCTGAAATCGACAGGTTACACTGAAACCACTCGAGTGCACTTAAAACACCTCACCTTACAATTATTTATTTTTTTATAAATCACACCAATTTAATATAATTTAATTTCATATATTGTAAACGAAATGCACGAGAAATCCCAGTGAGGATACCATTATTTATTATTTTGTTATAAAAAAAGAAGTTAATAAAACAGTATTATCATTATTATTATCACCTGATTTTAATTTAAATAGTTCCACTTCGTATTGTCTAATATCAACTTATATATTTTTACATTTTAATTTACATATTTCAAATTTATCACATACATTATTCTTAAATCTTATTTTAAATATGCTTAATCTAGGAACCAGTTTTTATTTCACTGGGAAAAAAGCTACACATTTTAATACCTTTATACAGTACACATTTTTGTGTTTGGGTTTTTTTTTGTCTAATATGATCTTTCTGTCTTGTATGGTGTGTGTGAAAGTCATTATTGTAATGTGGGTTGTCTCTAAAAATTGATAAAAAATTGTAAACAAAAATTAAAACGTTATAGTAAATTCTTTGTTTCACATTCATTATATCTAATTCTTTAAGCATTTCCTCTATTGATTTATATTTAAAATTTGTCTCAGTGCTCTATTCTGGATTATTTAGAGTTTTTATAACAGTAGTCTATATATAATTGTTTTCACAAATTAGTAAACTTGTTTTCTTACTGAAATTTTTTGTAACTCTTCCTAGGAAAGACACCTCTTTAGTCTTTTTTTTCCAAAAAAAACGGTGTTTTCTTTAAGAGTCGTATTTGAGTTATTATTCTGATTATTCTGACAAATAATAATCAAAATTGTAGCTTTGAATTGGTCGCCCATATGATGCAGTTAGGAAGAGCCTCGGAATTAATAATCGGTAAATATTCTCCAGGGCATTTCAGTACAAATACAAGCCTCACATTTAGCATTGAACCATAAAGTAAAATTCACGCATCGATGCGCAAATGCGTCCACACTGCAAATAACTTAAAGTGTAAAAATTGTTACGGTGGCGAGGAATGACCTGACATATCTACGTCGATCGCCAGAGTTACGGTGGGGAGAGGGGAAGAAGGACTAGGCAGTGTAAGGAAGGAGGAGAGGATGGGGCCACCAGCTGGCCGCTAGTGTTACGGTTGGGAAAAAAAGAGGGGAAGAAGAGGGTTGGTGAAAAGAAGGCAATACAAACTCACCTCGAGGCAGTACTGATCCCAGGTTAGCGGCTAGATTTATCTTAATTTAAACTAGTGGCTAGAAGTATTATTCTTGCAACGACTAGAATCTCTTATATTATTGTGTTATGTAACAAAATAAAAGAAAAATGTTATTATCTATTAAAAGTTTCTTTTTAAGGTCTTTTTTTAAATATTTTCCACTCCTAAAAATTATAAATATTTCAACAAATACCAAATATGCTTGTGCCACCAATCTTCTTATAAATGAAACATCAATAGAAAAGGAGGATAAAATAGCAACTGTAAAACTATCATCTATATACTTAAAATTTCTAATAAAACTGTATTCATCTGAAGCGACCTGCCAGGTAAGTATGTTTTTCTGTATCTGTACATAATCAGGTAAAGAATAGGAAGTAATATTTGAAGAGCGCCCTTGAGGTGATTTTTCACAAAAACGGGGCTATAGAAATCATCCAATTATTATTGTGATTATTGTACCCAATTTGAATGCTGTTGAGCAATTTGAAACTGTGAAATCTTAATTTGTGTACTGCTGCATAACAATTCCGATGGATTGGGAACGCCTGCCAAACGCATTTCCATTTTAATGCGCACTGCATTACTAACTTCCTAACTTCCTTGCACGGTAAAAATGAACGTGTTCAGAATAGGCACATGTACGATTGTAATGTTCTGCAAACTTACAGGCTTCTGAAGATTACAAGTATAGCGGAAGCTTTAACGGTGTTATTCTTCGTTCAATCTGAGGGATTCGTATTTGGCGCTATGGCTTTTTAATACCTATAAGCGACTACATGGAGTTACATATCGTGAGTACAGTGGCATTGACGTTTTGATTTAATAATGCAGTATTAGGTAAATCTTTTAACTCTATATAAACTGGCAGAACACACAATTCGTGGAAAATTAAAATAATTCTCTAAATTTTAAATATAAATTATAAATGTAAACAGGTGTTTTAATCGGACAAAAAACTACAAATCAGTGAATATTTTCGTACCGGAAAAAAGTTAAATCGATTTTGCTTTACTGTAATATTATTGATTTTGATAAAGAAGTTTAAAGTTGATACACAACTTAAATGCTCAATTTCTGCAAATAGCAATTTTATAGTTAACGCGTTTTACCAGTATACCCAAGATATTTAATAGTATTATTAGTAGTTTAGCTACATCGCCTAAGGCATTAATGAAAAAAAAGGAACACGCAATATGGCTTTCTGTTTTTTTTTTCCATTGCAGTTAAATTGATACCCATTTAAAGCTCCATATCTCATGATGGAAATGAGAGCTAAAAATAGTTACACGTATGATGAAATTTTAGGGGAAAGGTGAGAATATCATTAGCTCACCGTTATTGTTACATAGAACAAATTAATAATTACATTTCCTGTTTAATTTTTATGTTTCTTATGTGACATACAAAAGGCGTTTCCATAATGTGATAACTCACTAACATCTATAATGTTCTCTATATATTTGCATTTTTATGAATATATGTTATTTATGTTATTTGTACATAATGAGTCTAGTTTTTGGACTGATAATTCGTGGTGAAATTCCATTGTATTAGAATTGAAATTAAAACACTTTTGTACTTTGTTCCACTTATTAATTTTCACCAGGACCGGTTTCATCCTACTACGGACATTTTCAGACTGGTCCTGGTAAAAATAAATAAGTGGAACAAAGTACAAAAGTGTTTTAATTTCGATTTTTATTTGTACATACTTTATGGGATGTGTGGGACTACACTAACCTCCCCACACACCGCAATAAATAAAAAAATAAAACTAATAAATTAAATATCTTAAATTAAATTAAATTATAACCGTTATGGAATTACGGCTTTCCCTGTTTCGGGAATGTTGTTGAAGAGTGAAGAAGTATCGGATATTCAGATCCGGTCAATAACCACAACTTTTCAATTATAAGTGGCAGTCTTTCACCAGGGCGATACAGAGACTATCCTCCACTCAAGATTTATAGAACCTCGCTCGAGGTTTCGAGAGTTTATCGTTACGCCGTTTATCTTATTACATAAAATAACTGTCAAACATTATTGGATAACGAAACAGAAAACAATTCATCAAACACCGCGAATCATTTTATTACTCGTCAATCTATCACTTGTGCCTGCTGTGGTATAAATCCATCCGCATAAAACTGATGAAAATATGATGCGGAAAAATTCTACAAACTTGGAAGTATGTGCTAAGTCAAGCACTTGCCAAATTGTTCGCATAATTCAAGTTAAAGGTCCAAAGGACAGCACGGGCCATCCTGGGTGAAATTTTCAATGAAAAAGTTTCAAATTGCTATCATAATATTTTCTTCTATATGATAAGTACTTTGGAATTTTTAGTTCGTGTGAAATTTTTTGTGTTTTAAAACTATTGTTTATGAATCATTGAAAATACTATCAATAACTCCGAATGAAATTGTGTGGTTACGATCTTTGGATACGAATCCGGAGGTCACGGGTTCAAATACCGGCGTGCGCAAGTAAATTTTATTTGATTAAAATGTATTGTGTCACAATTTATTGATTAAAAATAATATGCAGTATATTTGCGGCACGTTACAGAGTGGTGGATACTGTCAGTATCTCCCTGGTGAAAGACCACCATGCAGAATCGAAACGTTGCCTACATACAGCATTCTTCAATTGGGAAAGCTATAGTCTCCCTGGCTCCAGACGGTTGGTAGCAGTTGGAACTATTGTGCAGTGCTCACAATTTTTTTTTTAATGTTATTTATCATACAATGCCGAATCTTTTTATGGGAATTACAATACAAGGGCTGGAAATAGTGCCACGGGTACGTCCGTTGCGTACATCAATCGCTGACCGTCAGTCTACGCGATGATGCCACAATGCATGATGTCGCCCGAGGACTTCAAGTGCGAACAAAAATAAACCCGTTTTTAAACTGTATAGTAGCTGCAATTTGAGAAAAATAAAAAATCTAATTAGAATATAAATATATTAAATGGTTTGAATATTGATATATAGGAGAATATGTTCCAAAGAAGGGGCGAAGATGCTCCTCGGTAATAGGCCGCACTGTTTCAATATTAATTTTACAAGACTACACACGCACGCCCATAAGTTCACACTATTAGTGAGGCACTGGATGCTTTTATACAGATAGTAAGCTCGTCGGTCGACCGACGACGTAGCGCTGATGAGCTGGTGAGTCGTAGCGCTGGTGAGACGTGAGACGTAGCGCTGGTGAGACGTAGCGCTGATGAGTCTTCGTACACAGTGCGTACCGACTAGCGAGCTGCTGACCGTTAGCGTTGCACTACAGTTCTTCATTCAATGTACTATATATTACCGTTCGCGACGGACGTACATTTCACACTATTTCCAGCCCAGATGTTGTGATGTTGATTGAACTTTGTTGTATCTTACAAAATACCTGTAACTAAATTACGTAAAATGATGATAGAATTATGCAGCAGTATTTTCCGTTTATGTAAATATGGTGCGTGCGCAATGCCTGGAAAATCCTTGAAGTTATAAACTCAAGCTATCCATTACACAACACAAGACCATCCCTCACGATACTTGCCGCGAATGACTTAGCGTAACTCTACGGTTCAAGGATCCAACTTCCCATTCCCGGGAGATGCTCGCTCCCTTAGTATTCAGTGCCCGTCGGCATAATTCGTTCCGCCAGCCGCCGGTGCACCGGTACCAGTACACTCCTCCCTTTTTGTTTCTTTTTCTCCTTTATTCCGGGTTTATCTATTCCCCTAGTCCTTATGTCACCCGTTCTCTCGGCTCTTGTTACGTGCTGAATGCTAAGTTTGATAATTAATGTGGAACGCGTAAATAAGGAGCCGACTTTGTTAATTGAAGGAACGAACAATTCAATTAAATTTCTTAAAAAAAATATCCCTATGTAAGTCAAATAGATGTAATAAAATGACTACTTGATAGAATACGCTCATGAGATTTTATCAACCTTTCAACGTAGCTCATATCTGTTAGCCTAACGTGTGTATTCATTTTTGGTAGTGATATGTGATTGACTAAGCGGCCGAATCGGGGCCAATGTAAAATAGAACAGCGTATTTATTAACGTTACATGTTCGCAAAGTTTTTTTTAATTAAGAAATAAAAATAGACGTTTTTTATTCATTTTTGTTATTGTTTTTATTTTATTTAATTGTACCTGGAGAGACTTTATGTAACTTCAATACAGGTTTATAAACCTTTATGTAACTTCATTTAATTTTTGTGGTACCGCTGTAAACTAGCTGGACTCCGGGCTCCTGGGTATATAGCTGAGCGGTGACCCTTTTGTCTATTACTAAAACTAAATTATATGTTAAAATACAATATGTAAGAAAACAAATTATTGACAATTTTTTTTTATTAATATTATTATTACTGATAAATCAGAAAAAAGAGATTATTGCTTGTGTAGTGGTATACTAGATGAATAAAAAATAATTATTATTTACCTTTTTAAGGCAATTTTCCAATTTAAAGAATGTATAAATTGTATATAACATCCTTTGTTTGGCTGATCAATAGATTACCAAGACGATTTTTATTATGTTTGATTCCATTTTAAAAATCACAAAATAATTTTACCGAAAGATATTTAACCACCTCGACTCAATCAAATTACAACGACAATATTCGAATATTATGACTAATGTCGTTACGCACCTGGTATCAAAATATTATCGTTACTAGTTCGAACCACTTTGATGCTTGATTGCAATACTATTGGTGTGCACAAATATATTCGAATGTGCGCTCTTTCAAATGCAAATTTTTGCGTTTAATATTGATTTATTTCCATTTTATTTTGAAACAGATTAACACATTTCCTCATCATATCTGTACATCTTATGCATTAAACCTCTTTTATAAATTAGACATAAATATTAAATAAATACCTATTAATAACAAACATAAAACCAGCAGTTTAATGTGTAAGTAATCACCGCGGAAAATAATATTAACATAACCTAAATGAAACATGAAAACGGAAAAAACGACAGAAAATAAAAAGATTTCAGTCGTATCTGGGACACGAACCCAGAACCTCCGGGGCAACCGCTTAACCAGCTAATGAGACCAGTTCAATTTATGTCATCTTCATCGATATCATATCTCAAATTCAAGATTTGTAAATATTATTCTCCATTTTTAATCCCATGTTATTGGCAGCTATTTAAAAATTGAAGTTTAATTTGTGATTACTATTACTTATTTGCCTAATAAATGTGAGTAAAATTAATTAGGTGATACAATTTACGAGTATATCCCATGAAATTGCGTGCTAAATAATTAATCTTATATGTTTCAAGCTAGAGAGGAACGGCTGCGCTGCCTGTTTCATACATAACTTAATTTTGATTTTGAATACCAATATAAACTGAATGATATATATATATATATATGTATTTTTAATTAAAGGTTTAGTAAATATCTAGTACGAATGAGAAGTATTTTATTTATTTTTGTTTTAAATTATGAAGTATATGCCATGAAAAAAAAACAATTTTCATAATTTTACAGGAAAATTAGAAAATTATTTGGGGGTTTATTGTATATATATATATATTTAATAATCGAGTTTGCTATGTAAATACGATTACGTGAATAAAAATATAAAAACAAAACATTAAAAAATAAAGTTTTTTATGGTCGATATTTTAAATTATGTATTGCGAATTTGTGTTCCAACGTAAATTGTTCGTTTTTAATTTTATTTAAAAAAGAAATTCGTATTTTATATTTCATTATATTTTCAAAGCAGATGGGGCAAAACACCGTTAGCCCCGAAATAATTGTGAAAAGTGCCTCTAAAATCGTGAAAAATCAATTCCTTTAATAGCCTTTATTTCATAATGTAAAACAAAAATTAATAAATTACTTCTAATCCGTACTAGATATTTACTATACCTTTTGATGAAAAAAAATATCATTTGGTTTAGATGAGTATTTTGGGCTCAAATCCAAAATTAAGTTTTACATGAAACAAGCCGAGCAGCCGTTCCTCTTAATACTATTTTATAACTATCATATTTTCTGTTGATATCCTATTGAGTATTTTTGATTCCTCAAAAAAACAGTAAGTAGAGTACGGAAGGTATGTGTATTTGTTTAAATGCATTGAATCCTGTTAAAAAAATAACTTAATAATAATGAATAAGTACTATGTACACGAAATTAGTTGGTTTAAATAAAGATTTCCTTGTTTTTATATTGAAATTCTTTCTATTAAGTTCGTGCACCATACATTATTTCCCATATTGTAAATATTTGCTTCTAAAATTGCTTTTCTTCTTCCCATTATTATGTACCCACAATGGCGGGTAAGTACTGGAAAGATCCTAATTATCCTTCCTGTATCAATAAAGCCATAAAGCCTTTTAAATTACTAAGGTTGCTAAATTGCAAAAGTTGAGAACAATAAATACGGAGGCTTACTCAGACCTTAGGCTGCCTTCCAGAAGTAGGAAGTAATGCCCGTCCATTTCGCCTTTCCTTGTGAGATTGTATAAAGAATAAGAAATTTAACCTCCTTTGATAGCCCTGCTTCGATTCTGTGTTAGATCTAATCATCAATAAAATAGGGTTTACCGTTTCACATAAAATTACATTTGTTCCCACAAGAATTGCCCGCTCTGCCAAAAGTACTTTTCTCTAAATTTTATACTAATACCAGCCATTTATGAGATCTCTTGGGCATTTCGGCGGCTCAGTGATGATTTTTTAAATTGTAAATTGGGTAGAACAAATAGGATCCTTGTCATTTAAGTCTGCGTGCAGACGGTATTTGAGTAGAAATTTAAAAAAAATCCAATACTGCAATTAAGAAAACAATACGTTTTATAGTTTTAGAGTTTTGGGGTAGTATACCATGTTGCACTTCCTATTCTATTTTTTTTTACTGTGCTCGTCTCACTAGGGATATCCCGTACTGAGACAGGTTAGTTTACACCTTTTTAAATTAAGAGTATTGGTGTAATGGTCTAACCATCATCATTTTCTTTTAATAGAACCCTGGAAAATATTTTTTTTTATATGCATAACTTTCATGCTAGAAAAGCTTAAGGGAGCGACATCTATCGACTTGTGGAGAGTTTGATTACAGTGAATTATAATCCAATATTTTTGATTCATAAAACTCGTTGCAACATAAAACCACGAGATGGCAGTTGGAAGAAGGCGTTCCCTCTTATAAATAAACATCACAGGATTGGGTCAAATCAACGAAAGCGTTACCAATCAAACGGGCGTCTTACATAAACAACAATTAGTGGTGACAGGACAAAGGAAATATTAATTATTTATGTGAATCGAAAGGGTTCAGATCGACGGCCTATAATGTAAATATTCCACCAGAGGGCGAACAGGACGAGAGAGGTCGTGAACTTTAAAGCTAACAATGGATAATGCAGAGATAGATAACCATTGAAAATGGAAGCAGAAAGTAAAAAAATAATACGCAAAATGTTAATTACAAATAAAAAAACTACGAAGTGATGATTTATCTTGCACGGGGAAAGGTGTGTTTGCATTAGAATTTAGACAGAAAGACGTGTCATGTAAGGCTAAGCGGAAAAACAACGAATTAGAGAAAATAATTCAGAGAACAATAGCTTCAACAGATGAAAAAGGGGAGAAACAAGAATTATACAGTATGGAAACTTCGGCAAACTTAAGAGGCGATTTAGGCGGACTAATGCGAAATAGGAGTACAATTTTCTAATTTCAGGAACGTAGATAATTACAAGGGAGTGAAACTAGACTGATTTTAGGTGATAAAAGGTATTAATTGAGTAGATTCGGGACATCAGATATTATGAAAATGTAGATGAGAAACGTATCGATCAATTATAAAATTTAAACTGAAGGAATGCAATAGAGATCTTGAGATATATGGACTACTACTTTTAATATAGTTCGATACATTTAGGTAAGATTTTGAGGTTGTCAATGCCTAATGTAAACAGGGCGGTAAAAATTGTTTATTCAAGCGACCAGATGAACATGAAACTGGCGTAATAAAGAGATATACAAACAATTAAGTTTATACAGGGAGCATAGAGATATTTATTTAAAGCAAAAGTAATAAAATATAATGGGTTTTCGATTAACTCTGATTTATATCAGTTTTTTATAAAAGCAATGGTTATTACCCATAATAAAGAATAAGCTAATGCGATATTTAGTTAGAGTGAAATGGAAAAGTGGGAGTGGTCAGAAAAGCAATAAAAAGCAAGTCGACGAACTCATATCTACCAGGGTTGGGGTTGGTTAAATCGCAGGTAAAAATACTAATTAATTAATACATAAAATTATTAAAGGTAGTGAAAAATCAATTAAGGATGATATCAATCGACTCGGACGAAAGTATAAGCAGACGACAGGTACATGCAAAAGGTGTAATACAGCTAGACCAGGAAGAAGCAGTGCAACACATTGAAAAATCATTCTGGAAAGGTATATTTATTAACTCAGGCAGGTGAGGTGGGGAAGTAATTATAAAGTGTTTACACCAATATTAGGATCAATTGAGAATTGCACGAAAAGATGCGTTAATCGAATATTCACATGTTAGATCAGAGAAAAACCATGTTACCATCGGAAAATTCATAAATAAAAAGATATCGCATATCAAGATAACCAGGGACTAAGGGAATTTCTAAAATTGAACGATGTGAAGAAGGCGCTTCTTTAAATAAAATTCAATAAGGACATAGTGGCTATAATTACGAGATACCCGAGTTCATAGGCGACCAAAGAATAAGCGATAGATAATATTTTCAGAAAAAAAAACATGAATCGAAATTTCCAATTCTAGAATAAGGAACAGCAGGGCGCTCTAGAGGAATTAACTAAATTCGATCCTGGCCAGAGTGAGGAAAAGTGATAGATGCGGAGGTGTTACTGGTGTTATCTAAATATTTACATTAAAGAATTATATTCGAAATTAGTGTTACTTACATATAGGTTTACGGGTTGATAAAGAACATAATTTAATGAAGGTGTGGAATGCAGTTAGGACCTTTTGGTTTTAATCTGGATATATAAAACGATGTAATGGGAGAATACTGGAGTTGGTCGCGAGATACGCCGGGAGGATTAATTACGTGCCGATCGATATTGTGTAATTGTTTTGTTTTTGGACTTAGAAAGTTTCATTTGATTTGTTTCTTACAATTAAATAAAGTTTTAAACAAATTCTTTTAAATAGTTGTTGAATTAATTCAATTATAGTTTGATAAATATCGAAGTTTTCTAAAATTCATTATACTTAAGTGAAGTGATATAAAAATAAATAAAGTTTTAAATAAATTCTTTTAAATAGTTGTTGAATTAATTCAATTATAGTTTGATAAATATCTAAGTAAGTTTTCTAAAATTCATTATACTTAAGTGAAGTGATATAAAAAAAAGTGACCCAGTGAATAAAATGTTTGTGTTCAAATAATAACAATATTTATTAAAACTTTCATAAAGGCAGTTTTTGTCTCGAATACGTCGGAAGAAATAGTTGATTGCGTGCGGAGTGATTAAGAAGTGTTTTTTCTGGACTTCAAAAATTTCGTCTTATAATAAATAAAGTGTTTTGTGTTCAAATTAATAATAATTTATTTATTAAAAATTTCTTAAAATAGTTGCCGATCTATCTAATTCAATAATAGTTGCATAAATAGTGAAATTTCCTAAAAATTAATAATACTTAAATTACGTTGAAGATTATAAAAGTTGCAATTAAAGTTGATAACAATATATTTGATTTAATTTTCTCAAAACTTTTAGTGCAGTGTGATCATAATAATAATTCAATAAATATTGAAAATTTCTAAAATTAATGAAGTTATTTGTTTAAAGATTTTTAAAAATTGCTTCTGTGAATTAATTAAAATTGTTTAAATGAAATGTGATTTAATTCATATTTTGTGTTGAACTGAATTTATTACGAGTTTAAGAAAAATTAAATATAATTGCGTTTAAAATAATTAAGTGAAAGTTTAAAAACAGCTGAGTCTTAGTTTCATATAATTCATTTTTAATACCTAGCGTGGGATTAATTTCGTCAAAGAAAAATAATAAAGCTCTAAAATATTACCAAGCGTTCGGTTTACGGATTTAATTAATAGTTTGTAGAGAGAATTACGTGAGTGCAGAAGCAATAAAAAAATTTAAATAGACAAAATATTTATAACGAAAGATATTCAAATTCAAATAATTCGGTGAAGATAGAATTGGTAAAATCGAATTTGTTCCGTACGTCAAAGTGAATAAAATAGGAAAATAAAACAACAAAAATTAAATATTATCTAATAATATTTGGATTTAGAGATCATTAAATTTGAAGAAATAGTACAAATCGGTAGATCACGAATTGAAATTAGGTAACGCTAGATTGTTATTAAGTAAATATTTCTAAATTAGATTAAACATACCAGGCAGGGAAGTTCAATATTTTCTGAAACTTCATAATGGCGTGTATAACTCGTCTGGAAAAATTATGAAATTTGTCGGGAGTTCAGGTGAGCCAACCATTAAATATTAAAGTTTTCAGGATCCCTGGGAAGAAGAGGACGGTGACTTGAATTATATTTCTAATGATGTATAAGTGCATATATTATATGTATAAATATATATTTATATTTAATGTTTAATATATAGGTCAATACTATACGACCGTTATTTATTTATTTATGAGTAAATGTTTTGTATACTTGATCAAAGCCGTTCTAATCAAATATTTGTGTTCAAGTACATTTTATGATACCCAGCGGGTACATCTACCTTCATAAGATATTTTACGATAAACCTTTCCTTTCGCATTGAATTATAATTAAACGAGTACTATAGATAATTCAATTGTCTCACTCATTATCAGTACTTGACTTTTAAATATTCAAAAATACCTATTTTTACATAAATACATTTAGGTATTTATAATAATTTCCGGTAGATACCTACCTGTATAATTGTCTTGTGAAAGTGTGTAGTGAAATAACTTGGGCTAAAGACTTGGCCTTTACTAAGAGTATGTATGTTTGTGTATGGATATATATATATATATATATGTATGAAATGTATAATGTATCTATCAAATCTATATGGCCGTTATTTATTTTATGTTTAGGTATATACAATGTTTAATATATATATATATAAAACCATTTATTATATTTATGTATATTTCCTATAAAACAATTTATTTTATGAGTTTATATATACCCTAACATCTAAATTCAAAACTAACGTTACTAATTATCAACATCCCAAACGACTTTTATTAATTCAAAGATCGTTATCATTCTAAAATAAACCAATGAATCCAAATTGTTATGCTTCCTGACGGGGGTCTCTGACACTACATATACAGTCGCATATCTCAATGACCTTCATCTGCGACTGTTATTAAAACTAGGTCAACATTCCAAACCACACCCTCCTTTTATCGAAGTATGTAGATACGTATAAGTATGTATATATATTCGAATTTCAGTACATCTTACGAAGAATAAGTACCTTAACAAACGTCGACATTTAATTGAAAAATAACTATCATCTTTTGCGATGAACTATCATCTTTTAGAAATCACGTATTTGTAGTTTGCGTACATACATATTTTTATAGCACCATTTTCATGGAAAGATTCAATTCAAAGGCGCTCCACACCCGTTCGAACATATTGATGAATTTAACAGAACAAACAAAACCCACATTATTAGAAATGTCAAAATAAGCATAATCATTCGTCGACAATACGTTCCCAAGTTATGTTATAAAATTAATTTTATCTTCGACTTAGGTTTTCAAGGTTCAGGCCTTGCGAATTTTGGGCTTTTTGGAGTCCTACCTTTTCTCCAAACAAAAATCAATCTACAGTTAAATTCAAACTACATGAGATAGCAGGGTCTCATTAAACCAACCTGTCAACCAAACCAAAAAGTAATATATCATGTATATCGTATTATCACTTTTATGTATGTTAATATGTAGTATATCTGAATATCTGGCACAGATTCACGACCTGTGTTGGAGATGTCAGATCCACAATTTTCTGGGAAAACTGGAGTATTGTGGATTATAAAAACTCGTATTGTTTACATATATTTATAATTTGTACCTATCGATTGGGCAGAAATAATTGCTGATTTAAGCGTGGTTATCTCTGAACTCTTGATGCGGGGGACGGCCTTTCAACCCGGACTTTGCAAAAAAATCGCAAGTATCTAATGCTGTTTGACGAGGGGACGGAACCGGTTTGATCTCCTTTAAATGTAACTGTCGGGAGGACGGGAATTCGGAGGGTCTCGGACCCATGGATAAGGAAGGTGCTCTTTCCGTCGCGGTACAGGGGATGACCAATAGCGCGAACTAAAAGAAGAGGTTACCGTTTGGTCAGGCTGTACGTCTGTGTGGAGAGAGTTACTGACCGGAAACGTGGTCATCTGAGTACTTTAGGGGTAGGTCTGGAGCCGAATTAATTGCAGCGAAACAAGCCGTATTCGATCTCTCGTCATAACAAAAGCTGTGAAAACTAAAACCCAATCATGTAATTTTCCCAAATTTAGGAGAGGATGGAGATGGCGCCAAAACAAGTAAAACTGTACCTTTTAACCATGAAATTTATTGAAACTAACCCATGTAGAATAACACTTAGTACGATGAGGAAAGGCGATAGTACTGTAATCATTACATTTATGTATACCAAATTTAAAATTGAAACTACGTCGTATTATATAGATCAGGAATAGTGCAATTAGTATAGCCCAGGAGCTAAGTTTTCCCATTAAAACTCACGATAGAAAAAAAATTAGAAAATTTAGGGGTAAAGTCAGGAAAATGCTAGTCTTCCTATAGGAAATTAACGTAGATTGCATAGTAGGATATTAGTAGAGAAATTCAGAACATTAAAGTCTAAGATAGGGGTAATGTTAGGAATATGAATTCTGTCAATGGTATGCGAGAGTCTACCTACGCTACAAAGAATAGGGGTTACCACAAATAAAGCCTTGTTTTTCCAATAATTCGAAACAAAAAAGTACACAACGGGAATTGACGGAGAAGCTTGACCAATTGACCACATTGGACTGCGAAAATTTCCGTGAAAATCATGAAAATCGGAAACACTCGAATATTAGCATAGGGCTAGACGTTACACGCTGGCCAAGGAGGAGAAAAACCTCAAATTGAAAGGAAAACTACAAAGAGTTTTCCGATCACATTAGTTAGGAAAATTTAAGGCAGCAGTAGAGGAGTCATCTTAAATCGGTGGCGCGAACGGAAGTCTATTGCTAAATTAAATCATAAACGAAGGAAGGGCGGGCCATCACATCTTTAAAGGCCAGTGGGGGGGGGCATCTCATTGGTAACAATAATAATATAAGTTATTGGAAATATACAATGCACTTGGAAGTACATATGGTTAGACTTGTGAGAGTTCACTGGTTATTGCGGGACCTTTATTGATTATCCACTATTTCGTGGCGATTTTAAAGTGACTTAAACTTTTGATTAATCTTGTTTTGTTGGGTAAGTTATTGTATAATTTAGGCGCAAATTATCTGAAGTACCAAAATATCTATGGGCCAACGTTTCACACAGCCTTGCAGTGTCCATCATCAGGAATGTTTTTTGCCCTGATGATGGATAATGCGGGGGTGTCTGAAACGTTGACTCAAGGAGAAGGAAGCGCAAAACGGCATAATTCCCAAAAACCAATCAAGACGATTTTTTTTAGCCATGGTAGTCTCAAATCACATCAAACAATACTTTGTTGTTTAATATACATCTAAGTGTATATATAAATTTTTAACAACATCCGTGGAATAGAGGTACAACATATGAATCAGGTTTAAACAACGGTCGTGGTAAAGAGACAAATCATCTAGTTTAAACAACGGTCGTGGTAAAGGGGTTCAATATATGAATCTGGGCCATTAGTTACTTGATTAGTTAATAGAATTACTTGAACCTATCGATGTAGAAGTAAGTATTTTGGTTATAAAATTGTAATTATCTCATACGCCAACCCACCTGGGCAGCCAAGAAAAATGCTCCAAAATTCCCTGCCAGGTTGAAGAAGCCCATGGAAAAGCAAAACCTACGAACATTTTCTCGAATAAACTAATCATCACTTTTCTTTCCCCCTTTCTGGTGGCTCGGAAACCGATCGCATCGATAAACAAATCCTAATGGGCGATATAATAATTATTCTGCATTGTTTACGATTGACTCCCAACGTTCTGGCAGTTTTTCGATTCCACGCCTGAAGAATTTCGGCGGCTTAAAGAGGAGTCGTTTAGCCAATTTTGAAGGGTAGGTCGTTAAAAGAATATTCAACCGAGATAAAAAAAAATGATTGAGCAAGATTATGAGAATGGGGCGTATGTGGAATAACCCCACAACCGAAATCTCATATGGTCGGTTTTGTAATGTTAGCTGTGATTTTGTGAGTACGGTTGCTCAGCACCTCAGTTAATCGTAAATAGATCGACATATTGGAATTCTGTGATTTTTTTCTAATCAATTTTCCAGTTTCTCTAGAAAATTATTTATAAACAATTTTAACAATTTGGCAAAATTGGGACATAAAAAAAGATGAATATTCTTGTATTATAAATAATCCGACAATATTGGCTTTCTCCTTCTTCGATTGTGAATAACTGTTATTATTTATATAATTGAAAATACACTTTGTATATACCACTTTATAATTATATAATTAATAATGATGCCACAAAGTTATCAATCATTTGAAGAAATTATAACTGTTATTATAGCCACAAACCGGTTAAATGTGTTCTATAAAACAAATGATATGATATGAATATGGCGTATGAATTTAACTAACTACCTAACCAACGCGCCGTTTCTCGACAGGGATAGACAGATGGATAGACCGCCATATAACTCTGTCTCGGCACATACTCCTCGCTTCATTCACATTCATATCTATATTTTAATTAATTATTTTATTTATTTATAATTTTTTTCTTACATACATTTACTATTTAAACATAAAGGTTACAAAACAAGCGTTTTTTTAAAAATTAATTACAGTTACTCAAAAAAACATAGTAAATAATGAACTAAATCGATGCAGTAATTTTTTTTTCTAAATATATATAATTTTATTTATATTTATATGAGTAACAAAAAAATCCCACATAGGCAAGGCCAGTGCGTGGGTATACTTGGGTTAGTTAGTGGCAGTAGAAAATGAGTTTTTTTTTTGTAATTAGTATTATTTTAATATTTGTTTATATGTATTTACTCATATAAGCGAGTTTTTACTTATGAAGATAAGTTAAATAAAAAAAATTAAGTTAAATAAGAAAAATAAAATAAAATGGGGGAAATATACTACTATAGCAAGAAAAGATTGATGTCTTTAGTTGTTGTCCAGGTTTCACAACATCTTTGTGTGTGTTTAAAGACGATGCGTTTGGACACTTACGTCCTATTATCTGATGAGATAAATTATTCGTAGTTGATTATTATATAATCCAGGTTACAAAAGAACTGGAACCCAAATCTGTGCATCTATGACCGAATGTTCGTTAGTGAAATCCATTTTCACAACGAAATTATTAATTTTCTCCTTAAGCATCCTTATCCTAGATCATATTTACTGTAGTGGTATATCGTTGGAGTCGTTTATCCGGATTACTGGGGAGTCTTCATTTTTTCAAAGTAGTACATGCCCGTCCTTCGTCCAAATGTATTTGTATCCGAGTGATTCGTGGACTTAGCCAACCAGAGAAGCTGCTTATTAATTCGTGTCAGTTTTTCATTTATTACAAAATATTATCTGTAGATTCTGAATAGTTCATCATCTCGGGCTGATGATTATTTTTTTTTGTAGTCGAATGACTCTGTCCTTTGTTTCTGTCTAGTTCAGTTGGATACTTAATTTGTTTTTACCGGATTATTGTAATACTTGACTATTTCATTGTTCGTTTCAAGATCGTTACAGTCCAACGTCTTCATAAGGAGTTCAATAGCGTTTTTTTAATTCCTTGAACTTCTATTGTAGTCTCTAGCGAATTCCGTTGAATTTGATTTACAGATAGTTTAAGAATTTCAATTTCCTTTTGAAGTTCTTCCATTTTGACATCATTTTTATTTTGATGATCATTCGATTTATTAATCTCGTTTTCAAACTCATCTATTTTGTTTAAATAGAATTTCAAACTTGTAGCTAGATCTTGTATTTCTCTTTTAATCTTCATAAATATTTTAATAACGTCATTTTTTAGGAATTTTGTTAGTTGCAGGTTTATTTGCACCCCCATCGATCGCAATAATTGTTCTTTGAAAATATCGAATTTTTGATCCATAATTGTTTCAGTTTTCGGCGGCATTATTTTATTATTTATAATGATTTAATTGTTTATTTATTTTTATTATTTATTTATGTACTAGGTGACATCTATCAACAAGATCTTATCTCTAGATGGCAATGCTCAGTGGGCGATTGCTAATAGTTCTTGTGTTGCTAATAGTATTACTTATCTACTTTTGTCAGTATTTTTAGTTTGTTCTATTTTCTTATTATTTATCTATGTTTGTCATTATTTTTGGTAGGTAAATTATTTATCCCGAAGAGGGGAGCTTTACTACTGAAACATGTATATATTTACGTATTAAATACAATAACTATTATATTTCTTTTTGGAAAAACTTATTGAAGCTTATAAACACCATGGTAATATATTATTAATCATTGAAGATGATATTAACAACTCGAAACCAACCCCAAATCGAAACATGAAACAGAAAAGACACAGAGAAGAAAAAGATAACGGTAACAGCTGAAATTTGAAACCAGGACCTCATGGTCTATCCGGGACCTGCGCTCTATGCCAACTGAGCTACGGCTACCCCAAGCCATCCCGTCATCTTTATCGATATCATACTTCGTCTTCTAAGAACTGTCAATATCATCCTCAATTAATTGCCATATATTTTTTGGCTGCTATCTTTTTATAACTACAAGATTCTGCCCGAATTTATCCCGAATCTCACCAGGTAGCGTTATATTTTCTTTTATGTATCTTTTTGGTTTTATGTTTCGATTTGGGACGTTAATGTTAATTAGGATGTTAATATTATCTTCAATGATTAAGAAAGTTTTTATTATTGATTTAATAAAAATGACCCCACAAACTTATTTTAAGTCATTTGAAGATATATTTTGTATATATTAAACACATTTTTAAGGTACATATATCACAAAACAATTGGTTTTACTTTTCAAAAAATTATACCACTCTTCGGTTTGAAACATTTGATTGTGAACAGAAGAAGAGTGTACATATCTATGGTAATTTATCAATAGTAAAATAGTAGTGTATGTAAAATAATATAAGTAAAGTTATGAGGTATTTGTGGAAACAAACATAGAAACATCGTTTTTTGAACAATTAATTCTGTCATTATATACTCGTAGATTACATGTAATAAAAATAATATTATACACAAGTGCTTCAGAATTTGTTATGGACAAAATAAAAGCAAAGAATTTGTGTACCTAAGTAAATTAAACTGAAATAATGTTTTCGTTTAGGTTTAGGGTGTCTTTAAAATATTTTTTTACAGAATTTAATATTTTGATTTTATCGGTAGATATTACTTTTAATTTCTTCTGGTAGTCGATTAAAAAAAGATCTTCCTTGGTAAGTATAATTGAGTTCTGCAAATGAAGAATTAAATTTTGGGCATGGAAAAATATATTTAAGCCGAGTACCGTTTTCATTTAAAATTTGAATGACTGAAATTTTTATTTATAGATCTTTGGATGTAGGTAATTGAAGTTCTTTGAATGAGCGATCCGTTGGGTAGTCCGAAGGTTTCTTTAGTATAATTCTTATTATTATTCCTTGTACAATTCCCAGAAGAAGGTTACATATAGCTTATATATCATCTCATACCTTCATAGTCTTCTGTTATTCTGACTCTTGAAATGACCCGACTCAAGTATTTGATTCACTTTATCGTGTCGTGTCTTCCTCGGCAGTCCCTGACTTCTTCTATCATTAACTTCTCCGTCATGTATTCTCCTCATATGCCTTTCTTTGTTTAATCGCTCTACATGCCCAATTCATCTAAGCGTCTTTCCGGATCTCCACATTTTTAACACGGTCATACAAAGTTTTACCAAACATCCGCCACAGAGATCTCATTTCTACAGCATTCGGTCAACTTTCACCATTCCTCTCCAAGCTCTTTCTGTATGAATTTATCTTTCCAACTAACTGTTACCTTGGAAACCAAAAACGATACATAGATACTTGCACAAAGGCATTATTATCTTTTAATGGAAGACACAGAAGGAAATATCGTCTTTTCAGCAGTTTTCTTGATAAAATCAAACGACTTAAGTTTCGTAGGCAATCACTTAAATTTTCATTCGTCCATGCAATAATCAAGAGTGCCTTTTTATCCGCAAAGCCTTCTTTGACGCATCCCTCCGGGAGAAGGGGGAAGAACCGGCATAAAAAGGGGTAACTCTTCCTTTGAAATGGTGATTCGCTTAGTGAACTCATCTTCCCTGATACCTTAAATCACTTCCCACTCCGCTAGGAACATAACCATATATTGAACTCACCCTCGTCCCTAAACAACCCCGGCAAATTACGTTTGGGATCTAATTTGTATTTTAGTTAGTTTTTCCCACTTTAAATATGTAGGCCTAAGGAGCGAGCCGTAATGGAGGCTTTTTTGGAACGGAATGGCATCCTTATGTAAAACAGGATTAGCTTTTGGTTGTTGTAGTTTATGCGAAGGTATAAATAATAATTTAAAGCCTCCTTGCTTCAAGTTATTTAACTAATTTTGGTAGTTAACAAAGCTTTCAATAATTTCGTGCGTAATACTCAATAGATTAACATACTAATTTGATTTATTTTCAGATTTTTCAAGATTATTCTAGATATTTGGGGTTCACCTTGCTAGGACAACTACGTGAAAATTTAAATCTATGTATTCTTAAATGTTTTTCGACATCAGAATTAATAGATTTTCCCCGACGTACCATTTCAACCGCTGGACGCAAAAGTCACGTGACACCCATTTCACATAAGCCTATTTTACTGCTGTCCACGATTATTTCGCGTAATATAGACTACGGTAAGCAAGGTATAAAATATTTATAAAGGGTCCGACTAAATATTAATAAATTATATTAATACACATTCGGTTTTTCAAAACAAGTCGTACCTTTTTAGTTATTTGCTGTTTGACTTAAATTGGCAGCACGCCTACCCCCATATTTTGTTTTTTTTTTTTTTCCAGATGTGTGTTAAGGCATCTCTATGTATTATTTGCTTTGTGCGGTAATGGAAACAAACGAATGACAAAATTGTGTCAATTAATGTTTGCACTGCACAGGGAATTAAACCTAAAACGTAACTAATTCAGTGAGTCGAAAACGTATACAATTCAAAAGTTTAATTAGTTATTTATAAAAATTACTAATTTATTCCATTTACTTTAGATTTACATTTATATTTTAAACTAGGTTAGGTTAAATTTACATTAGTAAATCACCATTTCGAAGATGGTCGTTGCAACGCAAAGCCGGTTCAGTCTCAAATAAAAAGTGGAATAAAGTAAACATTTTTTTGGTTCATAATCATGAAATATCATTTTTAATAATGTTTTAAAGTTAAAATTTTACAAATAACATTCCATTTTTTTTATTAATAAAAAGTATACATTATTTAATTATAATAAAAAAAACGGTTTACGTACAATAGTTCAGTTAGTTAACATTTTTAATATTTTGAACGCATGGCAGCTGTTACGCGTTCCAAAAGCATTATCAAACTGCCCACAATATCATTCCTATTACTACTAACTACAGAAAATATCATTCCACCATGAAACACTTTCGTAATTAAAATATAAAAATTCTTTCAACTTTTCTTGTAAATTTCTTTCAACAATATTACCTAAATTACGTAATATGTTATGTGGGTTCTTTACGCGTTAAGAAAATCCGAATTTGTAATCAAGTTTAATTATAAAATAATTCATAATTACCTACCTCGGTATTCTTCGATTTACATACTAATTTAAACTCCCCACATCCTACATAATAGGAAACGCCATTAAAATCTTTCCTTGGCGGTGCTGTCAACCAAGTTGACATCGTCTCTAACAATTTCAATATCTGTATAAAAATCCGAAACACAGGGTTCATATTTTAGGTATTCCTCTATAATATTGGATTCATTACATTAAATCGGAAATAATATAATCAATCTATACGTATGTGTGCGTACATTGCTAACTTCCCGAGTAATGCGGCAGTGTGCGAAAGGGTTGTGGGGTTTCGCTCACCGTGCCACGATGCGTGGTCGTCAGTAGTAGCGGGCGATCTGGCGGTAGTAATGGACGTATCATGCATTTTATGCGTGGCAAATGTTGTTTCCTGCACTAATGCACTGCTGAAAACCAGCGGACTCCGGGTTTGCATGTATAATGTATAGCTGATCAGTGATCTTTTGTCGATTGCTAAAATCATATGTTAAAATATATATATATATATATATATGTTGTTGACAAAAAACTTTTTTTATTTTTTTTTATTATACGCATTATTTTACTGACATGTACATATTTACCATTGTTAAAATAATTTACATGAATAATAATTGTACACTATTCATTTTCATCTGACGTGAAAATCTCATTGAGTGTACAGCTCCGGAGCCCGCTGAATTTTTTAGTAAGAGAAAGGTTAAATTTCGTAATGATTAAGGACGGGGCAAATCCCTACCTCAAAATAAATTTGCTTACCAGTATTCGAGCAAAATTCAAGCTTCTAATTATAATAAAGGGACTGGAGTTATGATATCAAGATGTGGTTATACTCAAGCAAACGATGATGAAGATCACGATTTATGAACCCAGCCAATTATTCAGCCTTTGCCGAAATGTAGAGGGTTTTTACTTTAAGTAATTAAGCCTAATTAAATGCTATCCATGGATACCCTCCCCAGGGTTTCCCTCCGGAAATGTACTTAAATATTGCAAATTTTCCTCTGTATGATTTGATAGGGACGTTTCTGTGGTAATATAAAATCTCAAATTATGATCAATACGAATTTATGATAAGAAACTTTATATTATCTCTGTTCCGCTTTCGAATCACCTTCAAACTTCGAAGAAGATTCTTTGCACACTGAGCAGATGTACTGCGTGATCGATTTGAAAGAAAATTAGACGATTCTTCTCAACCTCATATTGCTAAAAAAAATCTTATTATTATGACGTCATTCATAGAAGTTAAATTCAAACACCCACATGAAACATCTCGTGAAAAAAAATTAAAATAATAATTTCGTTTAAAAAATAAACATTTTTTTACTATTTTTAGTATTATGAAAATCTACTAAAAAATGATCTAATCAATTTTAATATTAAAAAAATAATACCTTAATGACCAATATAGTTAAACCACAAGCACAAAATCCTGAAATTCACAGATTAAATCCTACTATTGGCTAGAAAAATCATTAATTCCATGCTACAGAATTGTATAATGTCCTTCCAAATGATATTAAAAATATCGCGGAGATACAAAAGTTTAAAAAAATATCAAAATATGGCTAAGTAAATATTAAGATGAGGAAAATATTAAAAAATACATATGAAGACAATATAAGTATCGGTAACACCAATACATCAACCTACAGTCCGCTCAGTGAGAGGAATCCCTAGTGGGGAGGATGTGAACATAAGAAACTATTATAATACTCTTATACTTAACAATTTATGTATCTAAAATACTATTTATTTAAAATAAACTGTTAAATGAATATTTCAAAGCTTTATATTTATATATTTAATTATTAATTATTTTTATTTAGATTTAAAAACCTCATTGTAATATTTAATCATTGAATAATATTAACAAACCTAAATGAAAGATGAAATCGGACAAAAGGACAGAAACTAAAAATATTTCAGTCGCATCTGGGTTTTAGTTTCTGTCCTTTTGTCCGATTTCATCTTTCATTTAGGTTTGTTAATATTATTTTCTTCAAGGATTAAATATTACAATGAGGTTTTTAAATCTAAATAAAAATAATTAATAATTGAATTCTTTCGACTTTTATCAAAAAGTCAATAGATGTCTCATAAAAATTATAAAGTCGGATGTAAATCCGAGACACTGTTTAAGTTTGCAATTGAGTTCGGGTAGAACTTTGTAAACATCATAAAAATAGCTACCAATAATATGAGATTAAAAATGGAAAATAATATTCACAAACCTTGAATTTGAGATATGATATCCGTGAAGATGACACAAATTGAACTTGTCTCATTAGCTAAGTCGGTGTAGCGTTGCCCCGGATAGGCAGAGGACCTGGGTTCGAGTCCCAGATGCGACTGAAATATTTTTAGTTTCTGTCCTTTTGTCCGATTTCATCTTTCATTTAGGTTTATTGATATTATTTTCTTCAATGATTTATATTTATAGCTCAAGACGGAAATTACTAGAAAAAAAACATATCAATTTAAAAAAAATTACTTTATGGATTCTTTTATAACCTTTTTTTCATAAGAAGCAATCACTTTGTGATTTGACATAGTATTAAGTAAATGAAACATGTTGTTTTAAACCACGAATATATTTTATTTTCACCAACCGGTTTCGCTTAACTCAAGATTCATCAAGGTAAATATAATAACTAAATTCTAATACAGAGTTATCGGTTATATATAGGTACAAAATTCAATAGAATGAAATAGATATATTACAAAAGAGAGACAAAACAAAATATTATAGGGGGACAACATTATGTGTAAGAGGGAGACATCGTTATATAAATTTAACAGTGTAATGGGAATATAATGAAGTCATTCAAGCGGGATATTCCTAAAATGCATTATTAAAAGGGTCATTCTTAATGGAAAATATACTACTCGGTTACATAATAATAATTAAACAGCTGTGGAATAATAATTGATAGATTAAAAAGGATTCGTAGGAAACATTCTTAAAATCGGACTATAAGATATATTTGTTTGGTTATTAAGTAAGTTAACTGATAATTTTAAATTTAAAGACTTCTTAATTTCTAGTGCTTCTAAGTTGTCTAATCTAATTCCTATACCGTTTTTATTCAAAAGACTAGTTCCCGTGATTTTATTGAAAGCATGGTCTGAAGAGTTTAGGTGGTTTGCGAGTTCAGAAAAACCAGTACCATTTAAACAACGTAAGTGTTTTTTTAACTCTAATTTTGACATTACGTGCTCTTTTTCCTATGTAAAAAGCAGGACAATCATTGCAGTTGAGTTTATAAATGCCAGAGTGGCTTAAATTATTATCTTTGTCATTAGCATTGATTAAAAATTTTCCGAGATTATTATTTGTGTAGAAAGCCGATTTGATATCTGAAGGAAAGTTCTTAACACTTGTGTTAGAAAAAATATTTTTAAATAAAATCCTACGCCAATGGTAATTTTGAGAATTTTTATTGTTAACTGGTATACTATTGAATAAGAACTTATTAATGGATATTTGTAATTTTTTTTTAATTTAGAATATTATTAATAGAGTCCAAATTATTTCCATTATTTGACGCTATTTGTAAAATTAATATTAGACAATGGTACGGAAACTGGTCTGCGTATCATTGAGTGATTAGCCAAATGATTATGAGTATAGGGTGATTCGATGTGTTGTGGATAGTTATGTCCGTGTAGGTTGGTTTCCGGTATATATTGAAGTCGATTCTATTGTTTGATAAAGAGAGTGTAAGGTCTAAAAAGTTTAAGGACGTTTTAATGGCTAATTCTAAGGTGAACTGTATTTGAGTGTGAAATGAATGTATAAGTTGGTGGAAAGAATTTAATTTACGTTCCGAACCAGTCCAAATGCAAAAATGCAAAAGATGTCATCTACATATCTCTTCCATATCACCACATTTTTTAGGAGCGGAGATTTACAAGTAAAAATTTTATTTTCCAAATTATCCATAAATATATCAGCAACCAAAAGAAACGTGGGGGCGCCCATGGGTAATCCGCTATTTTGTTGATAGACAATGTTGTTATATTTGGAATAATTTTGGGTCAAACAGATATTAAAAAAAAAACGAGATAGGTCATTAGTAAAACCCCTCGGCAATTTAGAATTATTCAGTATTTATCCAATTAAGGATTTACTTTCTGTTATTGGAACATAAGAAATAAGTTTATCTCATCAAATTAAATTAATTTACTATTACTAAGAATAATTCAGTCTTTCAACTCATTGGTAAAGAATTTTTAATAGCGTATTTGGGTGAAAACACGTTCGTATTAATAAATACATTTGTGATGAATGGGGCTAATTTGAAATTCGGAGACTCACAACAGGAAACAACCGACCTAATGGGGGAATTAGCTTTATGGATTTTTTAGAAAACCATATAACTTAGGGGATTTTGGGTTTTTTGTTAAAAATTTAACTTGGTTATATGAGTCATCTATAAAGATTGGTGTTTTATATGATTTTAATGCACTTTTAACTGTATCTAGGTATTTATTTGTTGGGTCGTTTGGTAAGATCTCAAAATTTTCATTGTTAATGAACTATTCCATTTTTGAATGATAATCACATATATTCATGATGATGACGGTATTGCCTTTATCGGATCTTGTTAGTATTAATTTTTCTCTCTCTAACTTGTCCCGAATGCTGAACAGGTTCTGGATTGAAACTAGGTTTAAATTTTGGTATCAGATTTTTTATTATTTATTCACTTTTCTAAAATAAGGTATTTGGGCGTTTATATAGAGCAGTCTCTATGTCGACAGTTATATTTTCAATTGCACCACTGAAATTTTTTTTATTGTAATATATTTTAGGTCTTTTGAGAGAAGAGCCAGTTCATCTGGAGAAAATTGGGTAAACGAAATATATCTATTTCATTCTATTGTATTTTATACATATATATAACAGGTAACTCTGTATTAGAATTTAGTTATTATATTTACCCTGATGAAGCTTGAGTTAAGCGAAACCGGTTGGTGAAAATAAAATATATTCGCGGTTTATAACAACGTGCTTCATTTACTTATCCTTTTATAATCCTTTATCTATCTAGGGCTTATAACAGTATCCTAGGAATTGTATAATACCCTTCATCTTTTCTATATAACTAGTACTGCGGCGCTTTGGCCTTATTGCTATTACCATCTCATGGTTTTAAACTGGATTAAAAACACTAACAAAGGAAAGGAAAAAGAAAAAACATTTGGTAATAAACAATTTGCTAAAGTTAGTTTTTCTACTTAATGAATAAAATATATTTAATATGTTATTAACTGTTTGCTGTATCCTCTTCGGGCTGCATCCCCAAGTTTCGTCGTTTCGGCTCATAAAGCTGAGTGATACGGAACTCAATCTTATCAATATTACTCAATAATATTGTCTTTTTTTAGTACTCTGTTTTAAATGCATTTTTTTCCTCATATCACCAACCAGTGCCTATCACGTATTACATAAGCTCTTTATACTTAATTATTAAACTTTTTTCTAGATATATTACATTACCATACTATGTCAATACTAGCTCTTTACCTTCTATTTTTGTATAATGGCACTTAATATGAACTAAACTTGTCAATTTGTCTATCCTAAAACGGGATTTGTTCCTAGTTGGGCAGTCAAAGCGTTCTTAAACTTTTTTGTTAAATAATGTGTGTTTCAAATAAATAGACATTATTATTTTTAAAAACAATTGCATTTTCCTAGAACTTCAAAGTAAAAAAGGTACGCAAATTTCATGCGGTAAAAGTTAATCCTTTGAGAGTTTTTGCTCCCTTAATTATCACGATTTTTAAAAACTTAAATTCAATTTAAAATGATCAAATATATGAACTCTTGGAGAGTTGGATATAAAAACCAGTTTAGCTCGTCGTGATATACACTCATGTACGTGATTTAATTATTTCTGAGAATTAATTATAAACGAGAGGAATATTATTAACGTTTATTTGGCTTCACTCTATGGCTTTGACGAAGATCAAGAGAGTAATATTAAATATACGGCGTGGGAACTAATGATGAAACTAGTATGTGACGTCATCTCATGTTAATTTATAAAAAGATAACGTTTAGAGATGAACGAGCTAAGCGGTAAACATCTAGATCATGGGGCAAAAGTAGATCGCAGCCTGGTTGAACAACACCTTTATCGGTCTGTATTTTTCCCCAACAACAGCAATGATATATAAGAATTTTTTAAAGAATGTTTTATGTTACAAAAAAACACAGTAAATTATAAAAGCAAGCAGAAAATGTTTAATATATTTTAATAATAAAACCAACGTACATCTCCCACCAACTACTAACCTACGTGTTCCTGGAAAGGATCAGTCGTGGGCGTTATTTTATTGCCGTGTTTTTCATAAAAACTGATATCAAACTAGAGATATTAAAGCGGATAATTTGTAAAACCCTTTATAAATTGGCTTCCATCCCTTTGAAGACATTTCGCCTTCTTACAAATCCAATATTATTTTCTCCTCTCAATGAAATATTATTAAGGCAATTCCGGGTCCTCGCCTTAGATAAAGAGCCACGCTGATTCCGAGAGGTAATTCCTCATTCAATCGTTATCATGGAAGAACGCCATTCCGGCCATAATAATTTATGAATCAGAGCGAAGGTGAAACAGCATCTCCTTCACGAAACGAATAAGAGCATTATCTGGAAAGACGATAAATTTTATTATGTGGTCTTTTTTCTTTTCTGTAACGAACAAAAACACGAGATAAAGCAAGAAATACTTGATTGGCCCACATTCTTTTGATCATCGCCCGAGAATGGGACTCCCTTTCATTGCATTGATCTTCATACGTCAAGGAAGCATTGTCAATAACCGGACGCTTCTTAATGGTATTCTCTCCTCTCATAATCTCATCAACCCACTTATCAAAACGCAAGAGTCTTATCTCAAGTGTCCGGAGACACACAAGATAATAATGCTTCTCTTTCTACACCACACGATTAATTTTATTTGATGTATTCTCGGCCACTTCTCCGGGTGGATTTCGGGATTATCGGGTAGTCGCAAAAGCCGGGAAATGGAAAAGAATGCTGAGGGATAGCGACATGACAAAGGACCTTTATTATCAATTGAGCTGTTCAGAAAGGCTTCAGAAATAATATTGTCGCAGGAATGTGGAGGAAACTGTGAATGGCAGACATTTGTAGTCACCCGCTGTAGCCGCGCGGGATGTGACGTACGAATACGTGAAACTTTTTTAATGGAGTGTTATGTCGCTGGAAATGGAAAAGTGTTATCTACCTTTATTTGCTCAAAACCGACGTAGGCGCAACTCCGGACTTGGCGATGAACGTTTACAACTTTGACGAAAAGAACCGAAAAAAAACGAAAAACAAAAAACTTTCTTTTTCAAGTGCTTTTTATTTACTCTGAACCATCGTTACTGGAGATGTTTGATGATAATTCGCTTTCTTAGCTTACCTCAAAGGTTGACAAAACCAATCAAGGCTAACGTTAAATTAGTTGATAAAAAAAAAATTATGAATTTTTCCACGATAGAGGCGTAGTTCAAGGGTAGGTATTCAATAATACGTTTCATAGGTATTTTAATGGAAGTGACCTTTATTTTAAGTCGGGAGATACTATAACAAGCGCGTGCCCAATATTTGCACACGATTGAAATTTGGCAGTTAATGTGCAAATAAATAATTTTTATTGAAGCACTAAATATGTTTGTATATTAAACCAGTAATATTATCGCCAAGTAACTGTCTCGTTTAATTTAATCAGTCTGAATACTTATTCAGACTATGTTTTTCCATAAACATAAATAAATTGTGAATATCTTGCGACTTCCCTGAGAATAATATTTAAATTACAAAATTTGTATCTTGGTAGAAGTTGGATCGTTTTTCCGAGAACACAGCATTTGACAGATTAATGTCAGGCATAATGCCAGGAAAATGTGTAGCGCATTGCGTTATCTTCAAATATTCATTTTTACGTGGGATTTTTCACGTCAAACGGAATCTGCTCGTAATGGCGGCTCCCAGGGCGCGCGGTGATAAAAATGATTGCGCGGCGTAAATTGCCTTTTTCATCCCTGGCGAACCGGCGGGTTCTAGCCGAATCGGCTCTTTCATCCTTGATAAACCGGTGGCTTTTTACAAACCGGTGGATTCAGGCCGAGACGGTCTTTCATCCTGGTGACAAGCCGGTGAATTCTGACATCCCTGGCAAACTCGTGGATTTTAGCCGAACTTGCTATTTTATCATTGATAAACCGGTGGAATCAAACAGAGACGGGTTTTCATTATTGATACGTTGGTGGATTCTAAAAGAGACGGCGTTTCATCATTAATTCTCCGGTGGATTTTAATATCCCCGATAAACCTAATTCTAACAGAATCAGCTATTTCATCTTCGACAAACAAGTGGATTCCAACATCCCTGATAAATCGGTGGATTCTAACCAACTTCGCTCCTTCATCCTCGATAGTAGATTCTAGCCCACCAAGTTAATTTATTCTTGATAAATCGGTCAATTCTCACATTTCACATCCTTTGCGAATCGGTGGATTCGGGTGAGCCGTTTTTCGCATTCCTAACAAGCCAATGAATTTTAACCGAGCCGGTCCTTCATTCCCGAAAAATCGAAGGATTCTAACATCCCATGCAAACCAGCGTATTCTAATCAAGCTGATTTTTCTTACGTGAAAATCCGGTAGATTCTAACCGAACCGGTTTTTTCATCCCCGGCAAACCGGTGGATTCTAACCTAGCCGGCCTTTCATCAATGACAAACCGGCAGAATTTTTTCATCCACGATGAAGTGGTTCGGGGCGGCCAATTCCACCCAAGCTAACTCTTCATCCTTTACGAATCAGCGGAATCTAGTCGAGCGGTTTCTTTTATTCATCCGTGAGCACATATCGGAGGCTGTGTCTTTAATTCATCTCAAATGAATAAAACCAGAGATTTAGCCCGATCCAGCAGGGAATGATACATTATTCACCTCCATATTTTTTTTATCTAGCTAGAGTGGATAGGTGAGTCGATTGTTTCGGAAAATCGAGCAAGCTCACTGTTAAAAGAATACACCCACGCTGTTTATCATTACCGATTTTACCCGGGGCTTAATTTTGCTACCTTAATTTTTGCTTCATTTTTACTATCTGTATTATTCGTCAAATTTCTACAGATCCCAGTCATAAATTTTACTGAGAATCTATTACGAGAAAAAAACCTTATAAAAATAAAAACTCCATTTTTTGTTATAATATGTAGTTAAAAACGTTCGACATATTTTTTTTCTTAAACACAAAAGAAAGAAACAAGGGATAGACTTAAAGCAAATCCTTCGTCGCACCCCAACAAATAAGCTGTTGTCAGCTAGATTCAGACACGAGTTATAATGGTCGCTAATATTATTTCGAATCTCAGCTCCGGCGTGTCATTAAAACTGAAAGATTAATTAGAATAAATTAATGTTTTTACCGGAAAAAAAGGTGTTCCTTAAATGAATGAACGTTTTACGAACGTTTTCGACGGTGACCGGATAATTAAACACACGCATGAATCGGCACACTTTCAAAGGTGTAAAAACATCCCAAATGCTATCCAACCAGCTTTTTATACTAATAATAAATTATAATATTTAATAGATATCATTATTTTGTTAATCCTCGTGAGGGAGTCTTCGATTCAGAAACATGTTGATATTTATATATTAAACACTGCAGTAGTGCAAACAAAGCAATTCTTTTAATTTTATAAAATTATTGTTAATTTATGATTATTATTTGTTTATTCTTGTCATTATTTCTCAGTATATTTTATATCCTGATGAGGGAAGCTTCGCTTCCGAAATATGTTAATATTTACACATTGATTATTGGATTATACAAAATATATATTTTTTTAATGTTTAAAATAGATTAATTATGTTTTCGGGTTAGTTTTTTTCGTACTTTTAATGACTTTATATTGCTTTTAAAAAGTATGCCGATTCATGTGTGTTGAATTGTCATGGTGTCAAAATCCTTAACCCTCTCATTTTCCACTTATTCCCCACCATTATTCACAAATAATGAATACGTGTAATTAATTTCGCATTCTACGGTTAGCTACATAATAATATGGTGTTTTGTAAAATATTTATCAAATCAATACTTAAAAATTGACTGAATCAAAGATCAACAATTTAGTTAAATGAAATTGTATAATTATTGTGCATCCTCCCGTGAAATAAAGTGCGCCATAAGAACAAAACGGCTTGTACTTCAAACGAAGCATTAATTTACGTCACCGTTTTAAATTGCAACAAATGTTCTGTCAAGGGGTTGTATCATTTGGAGGAATTGAACCTTGTAATCTTAAAATGTTATCATAGAAAAGGGTAGACAACCTAATAATTCAAAAGCCTTAATATAAATTAGCAGCAATTTGTACTGACGTGGAACTGTCAGCTATATCTTGCCTAAGACTCAGTAAAGCGACAAGCACCTCGATGAAAACATTTGTATATGCTCCTTCAAATCTTCAATTTCTTACGTTGCCGGGATAATACTGCGAAGATATTAGCTATGATTAAGTGGCATATTTCCATGGTAATTTAACGTACATTTCTCAACGCTTGCAAATTAAGTAGAAATTATACTCAAGCGTGAAGTTTTTCTTAAAATCTGGCGAACGCGGGATGTGTTTTATTAAAAAGGAACGTACAGAACAATGCTACGATAAAATGTTTGAAGAAAATTCCGTGTTAAAACTTCATTCGCTTTCGTTTTTATTTAATTTAAAGACATGTATAGTTTTATACAGAAGAGGTACTGGCACGCAAGGGAAGGTCTGTGACTCATACGCAATTGTTTTAAAGTGTTATTAGTCATACCTTATATATTATTGAAATACTCGTGATAGAAATGAGCGATAATTGTTCGGATTTAACACCCACGCCAGCTGGAATAAAGCCCTCGGGAGCCAATTAAGATAACTGATAGAACAAACACAAAATCTTAGAAATCACTTGGGATTTTAATAATATTCGTAAAGACGGATTTTAATAATGAATAATTAGTATAATCAACAGGGCCTGCCTTGAAATGCTTATCATATCGACCTCTGGAACCTTGAAGAAATTCAAGACTTGAAATAAGAAGACAAAAAAATTCCGTTTCTGATTAGAACGTTTTCTTGGCAACTAATAACAAAAGCTTTAATTCGTTCGGTACAATGAATTTAATATATTAGTTACTACCCGGCTTCGTCCGAGTTTCAATCCCGATTTTTCTTAGTGAAATATATTATAATACAACGAAAATATAACCTTTTTTTATTTACAAAAAAATTGTTAACTAAGCGAAAAGTGGTTAACGTCAATTTTATAATTCTGAGTTAGAGTCAGTGCATGACGGCCTGCGTGGTCGAGGGATAAGGCTCTTGACTACGAATACGAAGGTCGCGGGTTCAAATACCGGCGTTCTAAAGTAAATTTTATTTAATTAATTTGTGCTGTTCCACAATTAATTCATTAAAAATAATATATGTATTATATTTGCGCACGTTCCAGAGTGGAAGATACTCTCATCGCCCTGGTGAAAGACCACCATTCAGAATTGAAACGTTGCTTGAAATGGCGTTTAGCCGTGTTTGGTGACCAGATTTGAATAGCCAGATATTTCCCCACCTTCCTCTTCCCCCTCTACTTACCCTCCTTAATACCTTCAGCCACACAACATCCCCAATTGGGGATGCTATAGTCTCACTGGCTCCAGGCAGTTGGGAGCAGTTGGGACTCTTGTGAGGTATTCATATAAAAATTACAATTTTTTAAATGTACGTACGATTATTTCTAACCATGTTTTGAAGCTCCCTTTGCTTATGTGTGAGTGTATAGGTGTTTTTTTAATTTTTAAAAAATATTATTTATCGTATTCGGCAACCACAAATAAATTTGATTGGTTAAGATATGTATTTTATTTTATTTTATATTTTATTGAAATTTTTTGTTACACATTTAATGAGCAAGGAAAATATGAACCATCCTATACCTTAGGATCTTATAAACGTGCGTTCACTTTACCTAATTAACTCAACGTAATATAGACGAGACGTGAAGGCAAAAAAATATCATTTTTCATAGCAAAATAATATGGCAGAGGAGCTTTAATTTTCTGTTTTGTTAATAATTGTTCCTTTTACAGACTCGTGAAATTGTAGCTATTATTTCCCCTGGCCGAGAATATTGACATTTCAAACCTCTACAGTTCATTCTGGAAACAACATTGAGCGTTAAAAATAGTTTACCCAGATAAATCTGTGTAAATTCCATGACGCGGAATCTCACCGCTCGAAAACTTTTGCTGGTTTATACAACAACTTTTGTAATTTATAGTAAATTTGTTTCTAATTTTGAATCGCTCAATTCAGGGTGGAATCCTAATTAATAATAATTTTTTTGATTAAAAATTTTTTGTAACTGTCTTCCACTTAATTATTTCTGGCCGGACCGGTTTCACCCTATTACGGACATCTTTAGACTCTTAAGATTATAAGTAAATCTATGGTATATACAATGTTTTAATTGTACCATTTGGAAGATGCCCGTGAGAGGATGAATCTGGTCCGGTCTGCAATTAAGACGTGAAAGATATATACAAAGGTTATTTAACAAAAAAAATTATAGTTAATTTGTAATATACGTTGAACCTAAAAATCAACATCACACTACCTACAACAAACTGTCAATACATATTTATTAAACATAATTAAGAACATTGTTTACATGGTTATAACAAAAGTGTATTTAAGTACTAATTTATTTTTTTTATAAATAAATTATCCTTTTAGTTTCCTTTATTCAAATTTAATACCTCCATAATTGAGAAATTCTCGTGTTTAGGGAGGGAGTACTAATATTTATTGTGCACATTTAATAATTTCTACAGTACCACCATGAACTTGATGTTCTGGTGTCTATACACTAATTTAAAAAATAAA
Organism: Halesus radiatus; assembly: GCA_022606495.2. Lineage (NCBI taxonomy): Eukaryota > Metazoa > Arthropoda > Insecta > Trichoptera > Limnephilidae > Halesus > Halesus radiatus. The sequence goes on from JAHDVE020005539.1 coordinate 137,268, forward strand.
AGGAAATTTTTAGAAATACAATATATCTATATAATGTATGTATATAAACATACATACATATTTATATTTTAAACCAAATATTACCCTTTTATAGGAGGAAGTAAAAACTTCATACATATTATTAAATGGAAAATACATTGACATCCGTCCGGGTTTCGCTTAGTTTCGTCGGAGCTTAATCGACTTCTTATATTTAAATACAGACACATGTATATATATATATATGTATGGATAGAAATAACAATATGATAGATTGAGATAAAAGTAGAATAGAGGGAGACAACTTATTAAATGAGGGATTGGGTAAGGTTTCAGCGGGGGTTAAAGGAACAAATCAAATATCGGACCATATCGTCACAGGAAAGCAATATTGCTGTAACAGCCAAAAACCAAATTTTGAACCGGAGTCAAAAAACTTTCCTGAATTTAGAAAAAAAATCATAACTTTTAAATTATAAAAATGCCATTTTGAAATACTTGGCTTCTATCGATTAGTTTTAATTAAATATGATAACCGCCCGTCCTTCGGGTTATTATTAAAAAAGTGGGTAAAAAGACATCGGTTTTTTCATTAGATTTCGCAATAACAATACGTGTTTACAATATACCAACTTGTATGGGAGAGACGAACACATCCATTAGCTTCCGCTGACCTCGAAATACTAAACGATATGACGTAGGAACAAACTTGACGTATACGAATGTTTTGTGGGTTTAGGGAATAGTTTTTTTTGTACCTGAACGTACGGGATATGGCTTGTTGCGTTCGGGCTATAATATATCGGCCATATCACGTACATTTGTATGGGTGGGGCGGTTAATAGTGACGAAGGATAATGATTTTGGCGCTTACAGCTGTTGACTTTTTTTGTGTAGACTAAAAATGTTGTAAGCACCACCGCTAAATATATAACTGCATAAATTGATGTAAGTGCCAAAGTACATAAAATTAAAATTTTGAGTAGCTGTAAGTATTTGTAGTTTTTTTTTGGAATAAAATCGTTTGGTTTACATAAAAAAAATTGCATATAAAATGATAACGATGTATTTATTGACAATCATTGTTTGAGTTTTTTTAAATGTTAACAGTTATACCACCGAAATGATCATTGTTGGCAAATCTTTATTAAAATGATCAGATATAACAAAATAAACGACTTTTTCTAGTGATTTGTTAAGAACACAAATACAGTGAGTATTGTAGTAAACACACTTAACTTATTCTAAAATGTATTGACAAATTGTAGTTAACGATAGGTGTTATTATAAAGGAAACAAATAAAATGTAGTAACCACTCTGAACACTTAAATACAAATCCTAATAATGCTGCAACCAATTGAATGTAATGTGTAATGTTTCTGGGTAAGCGAATTTTGTTGTTCTTTTTGATTGAACATCGTAATAACTGCTAAATGTAAAAAAAAAACACAAATCAATTAAAAAACGTAATATTGACAAACGACGAGTTTTCCAATGTCGTACAGTTCTTATTTTTCGTTGTTGAATCAAGGGAGGCCAGATGGATCAATGAAAAAAAAAACTTAAAAAGGAATGGTTTATAAAAAGTATTTTCGAAGATAGTAGTGGTTACAGCAGAATTGCGTTCCTGCGACGATATGTAAAAAATTGTTATTATGATTATATTCAAATTATTATTAATGGCTTCCTTGATTTCAAGGACTTATAAATTGTTCTAATTTCTATATTTCTATCTCATTTTTTTATGTAATACGTATGAGTCGTTTCTATCAGGTGGATTGTAAATTCTGAAATAACATTATTATTTAAACATCTTACGGCCGTTCTTCCCAGCCTTACTGAGCAACTGCTGAGCCGAAATTTTGCCTCAACACTTTTCCAATGCATAAATACGCTCTTCCCAACGAAATTCTTGATCAAATTTACGATTAATTTAGGATATCGATTTTTGTGGATTAAATTCCCCTCAACAGCGGACTAGTTATAAAAAATGTCAACAGGGTGAACAAACGTCAATTAAATGTCAAACGTCATTATTGTTTCGGGATCTATTTATCGCGATTCAAATACTGAATGACAATGATTTATTTACGCTTTCGAATATCGAAACATGTTTTTTGCATGTTTTAAATAATACCGAAAAGAACCTTATTTGACTTATTATAAGCTACTTTTTGTGCTATGTTTTTCATGTAAGAGAAACGTCAAATGTCAAATGTACGTATACTATTTTATAGTCTACGAGAGTGGGCGGGGACTTCCATAGACAATTTCGGATAAAAAATGCTTGGAAACAGGCAAACAGAGAGAATACTTAACAAACCACTTGGCTGATCGGTCCCTCAGATTGATCATTCAAAAAGTTGAGAAGAACGGCCGTTAGATGTTCTTTCACTCTAATGTTGCCGTTCCAATGAAGCTTGAGCTAAGGAAAACCCGGTCGGCTATTGTAATAGATCCCCCCCCCCTCCCTAACGATAATATTTTTTTTTTCTCTTAATTGTTAATTGTTGTTTCTTCCTGTCGAATATTCGCGACGGTCGCGCTGCTCCGATTCCGCTTAGATTCTGGTTAGATTCTAACCAGATTAAAATATGTTTAATTAATCACCTGATCAATTAAATATTTCTTAGCAAGCCGACCTTCCTCTTCCTCGTTTATTTGGATCCGCCCCTCGCACGTTGTGTAAATTTTTTTGTTTCGGTCATCAGGACGTGATCCAGGTTTGTGTGGTAACTTTTGGTTCTTTTAGACTTTGGGGTGCTGCTTTCTGTTGATTTTTTAAATGACTCTGATACAATCTACTATCTTGAATTTAAATTTCATATCTCCCGCACTCCGAACTACTCTTCACAATATAAATACTATTATTCGGCTTACATTAATTGATATCGGCACTCGCCTTAGAGACCTAATACCTGAATTGGATTAACATACCTAGAACAATGGGAAATGAGAATTCCTACCGTGAATGCACATCTCGCCCTCGCCTCGGAGAGTCTGTACGCAGCAACTGATGAAACGCTAACACAATCGAATAAATGACATATTTCATGATGAACCAATTAACATTATTTAACTACGTAATCACTCGGTTCTACGGTTAGGTATTTTTTTCAGTTAGTTATATTATACGATTTATTAGTTCTACGGGTAGGTATTTTATTGGTTTGGTATCGAGATAAGACATGGAATTTGCTTTTAACAATTGGTCACCTCCATATCCTCAACTTCATTGGGTGGTGGAAGTCAAATTCCAGCCCACTGAAGTACCAATTCCAGCTCCTCCGGTTGTTTTAATTTAATTGAAGATTGCCATGTTTATATCTCTTGCCAGAGGATGATTTGGGTTCCGGAACTGGTGAAGGTTTTTTCATTCACAAATATGCACTGGGAGATGGCTCTACCAGATTTAAGGCACAAGTGATTGGTGTTGGTGATTTCGTATCCATCAATATACACGAGGTGTCTCGACGTAGCTCAATGCATAGAGGATCAGCTCCTGGTGCTTTGGGACCCATCAATATACACGAGGTGTCTCAACGTAGCTCAATGCATAGAGGATCAGCTTCTGGTGATGTTACGGCGCGTCAGACATCTCGTATTGGGGAATACGAGGGAACTGTTTGTCGAGGAGATCGACTTGTGTCGGCGAAATATATATTTTGTGAAACGAGGGTTGTGAGGCCTCATGACACGTCTGGGAAGAGATCGCCACGACCTTTCTTTGGCGGCCTGTCGCGATATCCATCCAAACATATACGTACTTCTCAATAATATATGTAAACTGTAGTTTTTTATAATCTGCAATACGCTAGTTTTTTCCAGTGCATCCCAGAGTGTAGGATATTAAAATACAACGTTTGTGCCCGCTGTAAGATAACACCTTCATGTATAAATTCTAATATAAATATTAATAATTACAATACACATGATAAACGTAAGTTTTACATATTTTAACTCCTGTCGGAGTGTGATTCTTTAATTTAATTGATGATTGCCATCTTTTTATCCATCAATATACACGAGGTGTCTCGACTTAGCTCAATGCATAGAGGATCAGCTCCTAGTGCTTTGGGACCCATCAATATACCCGAGGTGTCTTAACGTAGCTCAATGCATAGAGGATCAGCTTCTGGTGATGTTACGGCGCGTCAGACATCTCGTATTGGGGAATACGAGGGAACTGTTTGTCGAGGAGATCGACTTGTGTCGGCGAAATATATATTTTGTGAAACGAGGGTTGTGAGGCCTCATGACACGTCTGGGAAGAGATCGCCACGACCTTTCTTTGGCGGCCTGTCGCGATATCCATCCAAACATATACGTACTTCTCAATAATATATGTAAACTGTAGTTTTTTATAATCTGCAATACGCTAGTTTTTCCAGTGCATCCCAGAGTGTAGGATATTAAAATACAACGTTTGTGCCCGCTGTAAGATAACACCTTCATGTATAAATTCTAATATAAATATCAATAATTACAATACACATGATAAACGTAAGTTTTACATATTTTAACTCCTGCCGGAGTGTGATTCTTGGTGAATGGGGTCTTCGTTATGGTTCAATCACAACGAGATCACCGTTGAATCTAGAGTTGCGGAAAGCTGCTGTCGCCAAGTCATTTCATTATACAGCCAGGAAAACTCCATACGTGCACCAGAAAAGGGTAGCGAGTCCACTGCCAACCTCGTCCCTCCGCCTCCCAGTAAAAACGAGTAGGAAAGCCAATGACGAATAATTGTTCCCATCGATTAATTCCTCTGTGAAAACGTCCCTTCGCTATTGAATATTGTCAAAGGTAGGCATCGATCCATGACACCTTGGAATGTGAGTCCGCTCAAACAATCCCAAAATGCCGACGCTATGCTGGGAAAATAACTCACCAACGCCAGGATAGTAGGAGAACCAGGTCTACCCTCTGAATCAACGGGTACCTTCAACATTCAAAGTCCAGTTCTTTGTCCATGAGGGATAATTAGGCGAAGCCAGACCGGCATGTTGTCTCCTTCGCTCGCCCTCCAGGTAGGTAGGGAGCCTGTGAAAGTCCACTCGCTCTCCCCTTAACCAGCGTACGCGGGATCGAACGTGAAGGTAGATGAAATCACTTATTGACATTGATTGATTATGATTTAACTCAATAAAAGACAATTGTACAGGTAGGTATCTATTGGAAATTATCATACGTACCTAAATATATTTCTGTAAAATAGGTATTTTTGAATACTTAAAGGTTGACTACTTGTATTGAGTGACGGTAATTACACTGTCGATAGTGCTTGTGTGAAGATAAACTGATGTGTAATGAGATGTTATCATAAAATACTTAATGAAGTTATATGTACCCGCTAGGGTATCTTGAAATGTATTTGCATACCGATATATCAGAACGGTTTTGATCAAGTTTACAAAATATTTATTCAATTTAATCTCTGTAACGTGACTAGATTCTTGTTAATGTTAGGAAGCTTGTTAATGTAGTTGTTAGTAAATTAATAAAAACTTACCATACTTCTTAGTGCATATCCAAGTTTAATCACAAAACCAACCCGCAAAGCAGTAACTACCATTCCCACGCGCGTATTTTTAGCATGCTAAAACACCATGCAATACCCAGACGGTCTACTCTCTAAAACCCGGCTTTCACTCTCCTCTCCCAAAAACGACCCTCCTCCTCTCGACTCTCTAAACCGACTCTCCCTGCCTACTCAAGACCGACTTCCCTCTTCCCCAACTCTCCAAAACCGACTATCACCTCGTCTTCCGAACTGACCACGTCCATACTCCACAACTGACTGTCTCGACCCTCTCTCCCGAACCGCCCACGTCGCTACTCCACAACTGACCCTCTTCCCGACCCGACCACGTCCCTAGTCCCCGACTGACTGTCTCGACTCTCTCTCCCGAACCCACTACCTCCCTGCTCCACCACTGACTGTCCCTTATCTCCCTTAATACCGACTCCCCGTTGTTCCTTGCACAGGTCCGTATTAGGTATCCTTCGCCAACTTAACAAACTTATAATTCTTTTAAATTATCTCTTTTAAACCAACTATTTTGAGTAAGATATTTACTTACTGGTTGATCCCACTATCAAACCAAAATAGGTACCGTTCCTACTAGATTGCTTGGTTTAGAAATCCGCTCAGGCAATAATAACAACAATAAATGGACCACTTCCACAGCGCCGTCTTCGCGAGAAAATCACCTCAAGGCGCTTTACAACATAATTTATCTAACCCATACCTTATCACTTAGACTTATATCTAATAACTTACATATCAGATTTATCACTAATGGCTTATAGCTAAGATTTATAACTAGAAAATACTTAATTAAGACTTACAATTAGTGATTTACATCTAAGACTTATATAGATAGCGACTTACAACTTAGACCTGTAGCTAGTGACTTAAAACTAGATAAGTTCAATTTCATAATCGAAGTCATCAAGCCTATACTATATCCTACTTTATTCCTCACAAAACCGTAAATCTGAATGCAGAATAAAAGGCTGTTTCTCAGTGGCGCTTGACACCGAATCACATTCGAGATCGACACTGGTCTCTTAATACGCCTCTGGAAATATTATAAAAACAACGCCCGTCCAAGGCCTGACCGCTTCTCACTAATTCCGTCACTAGCATGATAATTTATCGTCTCCAGTCCTAAGGGTAGGTAGAACATTCCAGCTCATTTCTAAAATCAATAATTAATTACTTCTTTTCTAGAGATGTCACATTAACTAATTCTTAGACGCCCTCTCTCCATTATTTCTACACTTTCAAAATTCCAGGGGCGTCCCTAAGATTTATACACGGGTCGTTCAAAAAATCCTTATTTCATTTGTTTTAGTTATTTTAGATGAGGCACCAGTATGCGGTTTCGAACCATAGCAACTAGTTAATTTTAACATAAACTAAACCGTGTTGATTCTATTTAGTATGCAATTTAATATGCTCGTAAATCATTATATGTACCCAAAGTGGTACTCTAGACAAGCCTGCCCTTTTCCAAATACGTAATTTACGCCGAAATTGCACAACTCTCCAATCTAATTAACGGTTATTTCGGAGATCTTTTTCATTGCCGAGTTCATCTCACCTACCGTCACTGGAATATTTCTGGGTCATTTGATACTTTACCCTCTTCAATGGTCCCTGTCTCGTCTGCACGTTTTCTCTAAAGTGTCTAGTTTCTGTAGTGTCTTTGAATTTTCAGAATGTTTGTTTAACTGCCTCAATTGCCTGCGTTATTTCCGTGAAAAGGAACAAAGTAAGAATTCACAAGTTATAAATCATTATTAAGGGATGTGTTTACAATAAATCCTACCTCTATGAGTTCCATGAAACTCTGGTATTTTTTATTTAAGAGACCCATAAATTGTCCGTGCGGCCACCCGTACTCTTCGAGACTTCAAATTTACATGAATTATTTTAAAGAATAAAGAAAAATACGTTCTTGTTAAAACTCAAATCCATCACACTATCGATGTATTAATTCAATGAAGTAGTGTATTACAAAGTGCATTTTCCATTTAACAAAAAAAACATCAGTCTTCGACTAGAAGAGAAGCGTAATTCACGTAGGAGGCTTTCACTAACTACAAATCAAAATAAAATACTTAACTACTATTTATAAATATGTCGATTGTATCAAATAAAATATCACGTAAAACCCTTCAAGCCACAATTTTTGGGTAAGTTACTTTATTTATTTATTGTATAATATACGCCTTATATGGTCTTTTTCATATAAAGTTAGTTATAATAAACAGGTGCAAAACACATCACAGTAGGTTCAAAGATAATATATCGAACAAATACAAGAATAACATAGTGTAAGTACCATTCTAAGTAATAAGTTCAGAGGCGAAAAATCAAAACATAATATAATGATCGATTGGTTTCCGAATTACCCCACCTTCGTCAGGTCTATATTAAGACTAACCAAATATACAAAATAATGACAGACATACATGAATATTTAGGTGTTGGAGTGGGAGGCGACCAAAGGGGAAGCGGTAATTAGGGGGTTTTCAGGTGGAACAAAGCGGTACACTGGAAAAATATCCAGAAGACAACTATTGGATAAATTTACTTGGTTATTCAATTAAGTAGAATTAATATTTCGGTCGATCATTATATTAAATTGAAGTGGTTTGAATCAAATTTATACGTTCATATTATAATTATGACAAGCCACAAAGTAAATGCTTTTTACTATAAATAATGTTCAATTGACAGTATGGTAAAATCATTTTAGTTGAAAAGGGACATTTTTCTTAATAAAAACTATATCATAGAAAACTATTTTTTATTGTTGTTATTTTTTAATAATGTTTGAATAGAAATGTATAAAAAATCAAGATTTAAAATATTAATTTTACTGTCTCCTGTAAAGTTTTACATTTTGTGGCTTAAATGGTTTTACCTATTTACAGACAGTATTTATTTCGAATTTTAACAACATAAATATTTTTGTTTGTTACACTCAATAAAACACAAAAAATCACCTACCGCTGTTACCTTTTCAGGTAAGTTAAATGTAAAATATGTCGTCCTTGATTGAATAGAGTGAAATTCTATTCCTTTTTTTAAATTTATCGCGTTCAATAAAACATACGGGACTCCGTGTTCTTTAACAAGATAAATGTGCGATCTTAGTTTTTTTATGGGCAGCACTAACTAACTAGTTTATGGCTTCACATAACGCATAATATGGGAAAGGCGGAGCCGATATGGTGAATTTTTGAAGGAGATTTCGTTGATATTAATTTGTCGTAATAATGATGTATTTTTATTTATCTGATTTATTAATACGGTTCTTTTTAATCCATTTACCCTTACTGCTAAAGCCTAAAGGCGGGTTGATTCACAGAATTTTGCTTTAAAAATTTGATAAATCCTTAAAGAATTCCACTATAGTTTAAAAGTAAATAAAACACTGTAATTTCTATCAGCTTGTTTGTTTTCGTGCGGCGACGTTTTTACTCGGTTCATTTTATCATCGTTTCCTTGAGGGGTTAACGTAATTTGCTTTGAATTATAATTAGTGAGCGCTAGTCTGTTTTATTGATATATTTTTGAATTACGTTGTTATGTTTTTAGTTAATAAATATAATTTTTTTTTAATGGGAGTATCTCACAAGAGTCGCAACTGCTCCCAAATGTCTGGAGCCAGTGAGACTGTGGCATCCCCATTCGGGATATGTTGTGAAACCGAAGGTAGTTATGAGGGGAAGAGGAAGATAGGGAAAAGTACCTGGCTATTCAGATCTGGTTATCAAATATGACTGAAGCCATTTCAAGCAACGTTTCGATTCTGAATGGTGGTCTTTCACCCGGGCGATACTCAAAGTATCTACCACTCTGGAACGTACCGCAAATACACTATATTTGATTTTAATTAATAAATTGTGAAATAGCTGGTATTAATCAAATAAAATTTACTTGAGACTTGAACCCATGACCTCCGGATTCGTAACAGAAGATCGTAACCACTCAAGCACAGAGGCCGTCGTTGAGTGATTACGATCCCCACTTATTATGATATAACATAAATTATTGTTTATTAATTAACTGTTTAATTATATGTTTATTATTATGCATGAATTTATATATGTGTATACATCAATAAATATATGTACGAGTATATTTATTAAATATAAAGTAATATAAATTTTATTATTATATTTCAACCAAATTAACCATTTCCAAAAAAAAAATACACACACTTATTTCCACATTTGCTGCGTAATGTACGAACTTTAACAAACAAATAATGCGAGCTGCCAGCGAGCATGTAAGTGATGGTCTCATTAAATTTGAATAACTTTTTCTGTCTGGAATGTATAAACTATTCAAAACATTCAATATCATTTTAACAATGAACCATAAAAAATAGGACATCACACCTGTGTAAAAAGTATTCACTAAGGAAAAATGTCAATAGATAATATTATTCAATCTCGGTAGAAGTCGAGTAATATGTATTTGCTGAGAAGTAATCTTTTATGTATTTTAGACACGAAACTAACTCTTAAAAAATAATAGTTTGGTGGAAAATACGTCATACATGTTTATTTTATGTCTATACCTCATTAATAATTCAATCGGTTAACCTAACAGTCACGTAGAAAATATGAAAATCGCAGTGTTATACCCCGCCTTGTGATTATAATGATATGCCTCTAGTGCTATTTCAAAGCAAGGCTGGACCCTTGATAACTTTTAATTTAAAAAAAATGTTTATTTATTTCCCTAACAAAGTGCCTGCGTGTGTTTTTGATAACAAATTAATTGGAATCCTGATTTGACGATATTATTTTTTTCTGAAATTCAATTATCGGAAAAATGAATTCAAGGTGATGGCGTCGTGTTGTGTCCTAGGATTATGGTTTATCAATAAACGTATTTTATGTGGGATAGAATTTATTCTCAGTTCCGTTCTTTTTCTGGCTGTATCAATATTAAATTCCTTTTATTATTATTAAATTTAATGTTAAGTATTGGGTACTGTTATTTGCTATACCAAGGCCATATAATAATTTGTTGATCTAAATTTAAGCTATTTACCAAAAAGCCCTGGTTAAATAGTAATAAAAAAAAAAATTTAAACCGATAAGTTACTAGCCGCTCGTTTTCCTTCGTAGTTACGGAACCGTACGGTTATAGTTCCGTTACCGTTTCCCGTCACTTCTTGTTTCGTTGTCGTACGGGACACACAACCTCGAACCGTTTTGTCACATTTTAATTTAATTATAATCTAATTGGGTTTCTTAAATCCTGTGGAATATCCATAATAGCGTATCGTGAGATGATCACGCTACAAGTTTGAGTGCTTTTTATTCCGAGATCGCGCTTTAAATATATTTTTCTTTACTGGGCAGGAGTTGCGCGATTCCAACTTAACGGGGAGAGGGACGACGGAGAGTTATTATGTATTAGTTCAAAATAATGATAATATTATTTGCCTTACGATAAACATGGTGTTTTTAAAGAGAAAAATATTAATTACTTTTTTTTTTTAAATTTGCATGGGCTTAGCATTTATCAAAATAAAATCAGAAATATTACACATTTCTGACCGTTCTACGAATGTTTTACAAAAACATTTAAAAAGTTAAATATCCTTAAAAAATGCTGTGAAGGTTTTTTTTAACATGCCGATAAGTTAAATTTTAATGCGGATAACAAATTTTTGATTAAGTTTTTTTACAAAAACGTAACGAGAAAGGATTAAAAATATTTTTCTCCACATTAGAAATCATATTCATATTTTAAATATTCTGTAAAAAATACAATAGGACGGTCAGAAAAAGTAATATTTCTGATTAGATTTTGATAAATGCTCAGCCTATGTAAATTTTCAAAATATTTTTCTATTTAAAAACATTATGTTTATCGTATTGCGTAACAATACTACCAATATTTCGAAATAATAAATAATTCCTCTCCGACATCCCCCCCCCCTTAACGATGTAGATAAAAATCTAAAATAATGAACTATAATATATAAGAAGAAAAAAAGGTAGATTTTTAAAAAAGTTGTTATAAATATGAACACACCCTCAAAAATTAATTTGAAAAGACTCCACATTTTGTTGTGCCCGGTTGGTCGTTTATCAATAGTAACCCGAATATTTTCTAGTCAATAAAAAACCGTTGTTTATGGTCAATTGTAGTTAAAGGTTATACCATAGATATCTATATTGCAGTGGCGTGCATTTCTCTATGCCCATAGGTGGGCTTTGTGTAGCGGGTTCATGTTCGGGTAAGAATAGCGCATTGAATATGGAAAAATGGTCGTTTTATTATAGTCTTCGGCTGATTTTCATGGCCAACTAAATAACTTTGTTTACATCACATTTTATATCCGTATGATAATGATAAGTTAACACAAATTCGAGGCAAGTAAAAGAAATAGTAAGGAAGGTATGCAATTTTTTTTCTTCACATATATAAGTATGATCAATTTATAGGAAATTTAAAAGAATTATAGCTGAAAAAAAATTTCTAGGGGTGGCATAGCTGAATTTTCGATTTATTTGCGTTTTCCGATTCGTAATTTAGATCTTCGATTGATTTTTACAATTCTTAATAGTTTAAAGAAAAGCAGTTCAAAATGTTAGTTTAACTTTTTTCATTTTATAATAAATAAAAAAAAATATTGCATGCATATAATTTGCATGTAAAGCAGTTTAAAAAATAAAAATTAAATGGCAAGAGATTCATAATTATTAAAATCATAAATCCACTATTAGTTTTTTTTTTTTTTAATAATCCTATCCAAAATACTATTATAATACATCACATCATCTAAATATCTTTTCTCCGGTGGTATGAGTTTTCAATAAATTGCAGGTTAACTTTAATGCCGAGAAACGAGAAAGGAATGTAAACTTTAAACAATGTTAGAGCCCCCAATAAACCAGTCCAGAACAATAGGCCGATTTTATTCTGTTACAAGAGAAGAGCAAATTGTTCGCCAAGATTTATGTCTTTCTTTATTCAAGAGAAACCAGGTTGTTTCGTAATTCGCTTATTGATTGTTTAGTTGAACTTGGGTGTTTTATGTTCCTACAAAATGAAATGTCCTTACTTAATTACGAAGGAACTTTATAAAGGTCGTGAAATAATTTATGTTTTTGAAGACACTCTTACCAAATATTTACAACGTTCTAAGGAACAGTAATAACGTTAACGCTTGAATTAAAATTTCCAAGCAGTATAAAATGATTTCTATGAAATTTACCTATTAAAGTTTGTTGTTTTAAATTAGTCAACTCATTAGACAATTGTCCCGATTTATAATACTTGTTTCAGTTACTCGTATTTAATGGATTTACTCACTTAAGTAATTCTTAAATATATAATATTATTAAAAAAAATTATAAGAAATACTTTGCGTACACCATTGTTTAATATATAATATCCACATTTTTCGGAAGCGGAGATTCCATCATCAGGATACACAGTATACTGTGTATAATTATACAATTATTAAAGAAAATATCATATTATCTCAATCTTCAATGCTCAAACGTCATAACTAGGAGCCGAATATGTGTAACCTCTCAGTATGCTGCAAGCAAGCGCCCTTGAGGTGATTTAAATTATTATTGATTTTAATTATTTTTTAATTTAGGTGAACTATTCCCTCATGTTGGAGAGAGTTCAGAAGAAATTTTTAAGATTTATTTATTTGAGGGAGTATGGCTACTACCCGTGGCTCTATCCTATCTCCTAGGTATGCTCGGAATGAACCATCTGCGGGTCAGAAGGGATGTACACATTGTGACACATTTCTTCAGATTGATTCGCGGATGGGTCGAAAATTCGGCTATCATGGAAAACATTCATTTCTATCTTCCCGATGGTTATCTCCGTCACTGACAGCATAGACTGCTTTATCTCCCGGCCTGCAGGACCAACTTGCTAATGGTCATGGCGGTGGGGAGGGCAATCTTGCTGTTAATAGAATCACTTCGGATATCGACATATTTAGCATCAATGAAGCTGCATTTAAACGTAAAGCTTTGTTGCTACTTGTATAATACTAGTATGCCTTGTGTACAATTTACTGAGATTATGTATGTCTAACTTATTTTTTGTTTTAACTTTTATTATTTTTTATAAGTAATTATTTTGGATGTTGTACATCCCGTATCATCTTTAAAAATGCCTTAAAATGTAAATTTGGTAAATTTTTTAAATAGAATAAAGAGTTGAATTGAATTGAATTGTATGAATTGAATTTTAAAAAAATACGAGGATATAGAAATCATTCAGATATCGTTTATTATCAGGGATCTGAAAATTGTGCTTTATTTTTGTGCGAAAATCGTTATTTTTCGGCAAAAGCGGTGGTGTTTTCCAACAAAACTCATATTATGTTCCATTTTTGATATTTTGCGACAAAAGTGGAATATCTTTTCATAAAATAATTTTAAATTCCTTTTTTTTTGAAATTTATAAAAACGATATACAGTAGTTCGTTGCGTTGTCGGCATAGAGTTCCCATATGTTCCCATAGGAGCCTTCCATATGTGATTATTCAAGCGTGTCAAAACCATAGACAAAGGTATATTTGAAACGTATAATATGTAATAACTTCTTATTTCAAAATACCAGAATATAAAAAGAATATAAAATGGTAAAATACAAAAATTGGCGTTATTTACATAAAAAAAACTTCAAATGCAGCGTTATTCGCGTGAAAATAGTGAAAATTTGGGTTTTTCGCGTTAAAATGACGAAATTCAGGTTATCGCAAACGCTAAAAGCTTAAAGTTTTCATGTCTGAGTTGACATCGCGTCGGGTTCCCACCCAGACGTCGTGAATTCAATTCCCCGGCTAGCTAAGTTCTTTATCACGATACAAGGAACATTTCCGTTTAGTGCGATAGTATTAGGAAAATTTAAAACATTGTCAGGTTATTCGTAACCCGTGTATATTTGTATTTAAAAAAATATGCATGAAAAATATATATACCATAGTATATTGCTATCATTACAAGAACGGCTATTTAAGAGCCCAATTAGGACTTCATCTGACACCCCTTCATATCCGTAGGTCCTCAATGCAAAAAGTTGCTGCTCTACAAAATTGTATTTTCGACTTCTTCATTCAGGTGTGGAACGAATATGGTATCAGAACGATGGTATTTAATCGGAAAATAATACATTTTATTAAACATACATATTTAACTAACAAGTTATTTTTTGTTGATTAAAAAAAATTACTATTACTAAAAGACATGTATAATATAATAATGTAAGTGTACAGTGGTTTACAAAATAAAATAGAAAATAATATAATAATAGTTATAGTTGATGTTTCACATAACCCGCCTCACTAGGCTATTGTGTGTTGAGGCAGTAATTTTGGAAATTATTTTATAATTTTAAAATACTATGAATATACACTTATATTAAGATATGCTTCGTAAATCGCTGAACCAATAATTTCGAATTTTGGTGAGTGCACCGGAAAATGCCATTACCGGTGCACTCACCAAATTAAATCATTACTTTTAATCCAATTTTTTACATTGTGTTTGAATATTTTTTGTGAATCAGATTTTTTTTTGCTAAGCGGAAGAATGTTGTAAATTCTTATCGCAAAGTAACTAAAATTCCATTGCCCAAAAGTAGCAGGAATTACAGGAATTTGAATATGTGTAGACTTTAATGAAAACCCGCTGAACTTGTTGAATAACCCAATAAATTAACGAATTAGATAAGGGCGTAGCTTTTTTCATGACAATATAATTACGCCATTACTATCATCCTTTTCTTACTTTTTGCCCTCGTTAATTGTCATTACTTACTTTATTATGCAATGCTTCCATTACAGACTTAGGGTGTCTATTAATTATATATTAATAAATTTCATCAACAACACTGCCCTAGTTTAAATTAAAAAATATTAATATCACGATTCTCTTATAATATAATAATGTATTACTTCCCGTTCTTTACCTCCTTAAATATGCAATGTTAACATCTTAGGAATTAGCCGATTATAAAATAAATAAATAAATTCCATCAACGACATAAGCTAAATATTCATCAGCAAAAATTCTAAATTCATTACGAAAACTTCATGAAATTACGCAGCTTTAAATTACCATCAACGCACTACTCGAGTCTGGGAACAATCTGTATTAGCCTTCTGCAGCATATTTTATTTTTAATGCGAATACCTTTTCATTTTCTTCGCCTTAATTAAAGGACATTTCAGCAATCTGCGCCTTCCGCCATATTTACCGGTAGTAATTAGCGAGTCTTCCTTCCGTAATCTGTCTTTTCCAAGATTGTAAATTAAAAATTATATCTCCCAGTTGAATCAGCCGGATTTTCAATCTTTTAATGCCGAGAAACCGAGATTTAAAGAATTGCGCGAGATATTCAGATAACTTAAGATAGTAATAAAATATTACTCGGTAACAAGGGATAAAGTTTTACTTCGTTACGTTCGGTGGAATTAAAAAAAAGACTTAACATTCTAATTATTGTCGAGCGGCATTACGATAGCAAGGAAAACAGGAACATGAAATATTATTAGATGGATGAATACTTTTTTGTTAAAAAAGCATTGATGTGATGCAATAAGTAAGGGTACTCATTTTTCATGCTTTAAAATTATTTTTTATGATTTTTTCCTGGTAGCTTCATAACATCTTTCGTGACATCTTCAGCGCACTTTAAACAATTACAAAGTAAAACCAAAATACTGCAATATTTTAGTAAATTATACTACACTATTTTTACAACATTTTAATCGTTATATATGTACTCTAAAAAACGGTTATAAAAAACCTA
>JAHDVE020005541.1:0-11322 GCA_022606495.2 Halesus radiatus
AAGATGTCACATAATGTAGGTATTTGTAGCTACACGACATTCCTACATAGCATCACGGACCTTCCAGAATCCTGACCCCGCGAAATATGTGTCCCTTCTACGTAGCAATAATCAAAGAAGGTTATTCTTGCACAGAAGCCCAATATGTAACATCATAACATGGCAGTTAGAGTATTTTTACCGTTTTTCGACAGACTTGACACGTTTTCTTACGGAGCTGTTTATTGGAATACAATTACGTGACCCAACTTGATATTGACAAACCTCATTTATCCCAAAACTTTTAGCAGTTAGTGCCACTGAGGTAAAAGGGATTTATCTAACCGTATTATACGCGATAGGCACCTATAAAACTACTCTTCTTTTTATTTTAGCCTTAAATTTAATGCTTTAGCTTTTTCGTATTATTTCTACGCGAAAGTGTGAAAATTGTCAGCTGTTGTTCCTGTTTTAATTTAACGATATTAAATTTATGAGGTGTTTTGATTCTTGGATAATGCCAACATTAATAATAATGATGGCAACAAGTGTTTATTTAAGAAATTATCATAGCCACGAACAAGGAAACCCGTTGCGTGAAGTCTGTAGCAAAGAAACTTGCGAACAGTCGCGTTTTTTTATAATGAGCGGTTGTGCAGTGAGCTCCCAAAATAAAAGTATGGCAAACAGGGCTCACTTGGAGTAAAATATTACCATAGTTCGACGACTCCGTAGTGCAAAACGACCACGACTCCGTAGTGCAAAAATCCATCAATAGGAACACAGTGCGGCTCTCCATATGGCTGATTGCCGGATGGCACTAAAGGAGCTAAAATCAGTTCCATCATGAGCTATGGAGTTTTTAGACATCAATAAGAACACAAGATTTTCCCTGGCATGATGGACGATAAAATGCAGAAATACTTAAATTTTGATTAATCAAAAAAAAAATTAATAAAGCATCGCAATGTTCGATTTATCGTTTCAAATTGCTTAATAAGAAACTGTTTTTCGAAAATAGAGAGTTAAACCTCGGATGAAGCAGGGTAGTAAATACTAGTAAATAAGTATGAGTACTATTTTTCATTGAGAAAGTCTAACAGGAGAAAAATTTACTTTTAAAATTTTTGATTAAAAGGTAAGGCAAATCTAGGAGAAAAAAAAATTGCTTCAATTATTGTTTGTACTTAAAGGCAAAAAGCTTCTACGACCGACCGAAATTCGCGATTACCATTGTTAAATTTAAAAGTCGTAAAGATGAATATGGCAGAAAGTAGCATCGTTATATTTCCTAAAGCAAGGCGAAATTTTCCATTCTTACATAGGATTATTTATTACGAGTACGACATTCAATATTTCGTTTGCCCGGAGAAATATTCAAATATATTCAATCACTTTTGGATTCATGAGTTTCTTTCCCCGCCTAAAGTTTCTCATTCTATCCATCTTTTTGTGTAGTTCATTTGTCCTGCTTAGCATATGTAAACTGGTGAAATCCATCTTAGGTTGCGCTGCCGATGGAATAATTTGATGAATATGGACTAGACTCGTGGAAAAAGTCCACAGATATCCCATGTAAATAAAAATCGGATAGGTACAACCATCGAACCACCCACTGTAGGATGAGAGACAGCAACCCTCAGGGAATACAAAAAGGCCGTGAATAGAAACAGTCCACACCAAGATGACCTTGCAAACCTCCCCGCCGGCCGCTTGTCGTTCAGGAAACCCTTTTCGACTGGAGGCGAAATACTACTTCTATCACGATATTCCCCTGAAGAATGGTGGAAAACTCAGTGGCAGACCTCGGACGTGAAAAACAAGCACCTTGCTGTAGATCCTACTAATAAATTGCCATGGTTCTCTCTCTCTCTCTTGGAAGACGTGGACTTCATTAAACCGCATCCGGTGCAGTGAAAACCGTTGTGCGTACATGATGGATAAATGGGCCCTAACGGATTCCGAACTTTGTAGAAGAATGGAATCCTTTGGGCCCCATATTTATAGATGAATGTCCCCTTCATCAGTTTCCCTTTGGCACATCTTTACTGAACCTCGACTGGCTGAATAACCTCAGCATCCCGCCATGACCTCCACCATCTCTCCACCATACGAAGAAGAAGAAGATATGTGTAATATAGTATATAGTGTGTGTGTGTGTTATATGTCATAGTATTATTTATATATTATTATACAGTAATATGTGTCATGCCATTATTTTTGTATTATCATATAATATAGTATATATCGTGTGTGTGTCATGTGTCATAGTATTACTTTCTATTATTATATAATATAGGGTAAAGTGTGTGTGTCAAATGTCATAGTATTATTTTTATAATACTAACATGGTATATTATATTTCTTTTCTTTTTTACACATACGTTGACGCAACGTTGTGCCACGTATTACTTCATCCCAAACGTGTCTCCAGCCCCTTAGTATCGTCATCTAATGTCATCTCTTCTAGTTTACTGTGTAAGTCAGTGCTTTATCTACAACCCCTGGACTCGTTCCCGCGATTTCTATACAGATTCGTAAGTTATCGAGTTGGCCCATCGCCGCCTGATGAGGAGTGTGAAGGAAGGCTGTGAAAGCTCTGCATGAGATAACAAGTAAGGCAAGTAGTAATGATGCTATCTTCAAAAATGTTTTATCTTCTTTGAACTTGGATCTTTCCAACTTTAGAATACATTCTCTCGTATCTTCTCCTCAAAACCTTATTTTCCGGTTTCTAAAATTAAGGGTGGCATAGGGTACAGTGCGGTAATGGCGGATTGCGGGTAACTCCGAACGATTGAGTTCGATACCTCCACACCCATGCATTACACACCCATCCTTACGTTGAATGTAAGAACCGGTAAATATTTTAGTTGAATATTATGTCATATTTCCAACGTTCTTAAATGGTAGCATTCCTGTTCTTATTATAGTATAGTGCTGTTACATTGTACGAACGTAGTTCTGACCTAGATAAGCATACAGTATGAAACGAAATCATGTTTGTTGTGTGGATTTATTAGTGGCGTGGTCGTGGTTTCTGCAGAAAACCTCGATGTCCACCATTACCCCGTGTGCTTTGGGTAATTTCGAATGGTAAGGATATTATTTTTCACTTAATTTGATGTATTATTTAATTTTTTAAATTGATCAATATGTTTCTCTCCAAGGGAAGTGGCCAACATGTTATTTATAGTAAAATAACTTTTTATTTATACGATTTATCAGTTTTTGTGTGTTCGCCATTACCACACACTATTTTAATATTGATCGATATTAGGGTCATTAGAATTTGGTGTTTCGGAGGTCACAATAATGAAAGAGTAAGACATCAATTTTATCAACTTAAATATACGAATATGTATTATCTACAAAAATTATTTCAATTTGTTTTTGAAATTCTACCTTCTAAATAAATGTTATTTATGTGACGTTGAAGCATAAAATATTAATTTCATCATCATAGCTTCTGAGTCATGCAATACATATCTAAATATTCTTAAACGTTTGCTTTGTTTTGGACCCCAGAAAAAAAAAGTTTTTTAAAATTATTTTTTATCATGAACAAAATATTTTTACAAAATACGCATAGGAATTCTTGCATTTATATTACGAAAACATTTTGTTCATCTTGAACTGAGCTTATTATTTTGCGTTTTCATAAAATATATCCTTTTCGTATTCAGTAGATGAAAATACATTAATCTTTCGGTACATTTCAGCATCATCCCATGAGACATATTCTGATTTTAAATTTGTGTTGTTCGCAACAAACTTTTAAATATTGACGGAGAAAAAATCGATCTCAGCAATGTAGTGGCTAGGTCACGTTCCACGAGCACCGATGAGAGAGGGGAGGGGAAACGTAGGAAACTAGGGAAAGAGGAATAGAGGGAAAAGGGAAGACGGGGAGTAAGCAAAGGAATGGCAATAAGAGGTCTGTTGGGAATTGTTCACATAAACGGACCCCTAGGCGCAGGTAGGTGATAGCAGTGAGAGTACGGAAGGATAAGAATATGGAGCACAGCGCGCGCCGATGAGAAGCTAATTTTAAATCGAGGAGTGGGAAGAATTTATGCTGTAATGGAAATGGGATTTACACACAATAAAATGGAGAGCGCCAAAATCGTTTAAATGGTTTTTTATTTGCAACAGAAAGAAAAATTATCGCAATTTTAAAAAGCATTATACTCCAAGCTAATATTTTGCAAATTCATATTAAACAGTTAATAGAAATTTGTGTTGATTCTAAATCACATTCCGCGGAAATTTAATATTCTAACTTGTAATTGAGATAATTGTTTTAAAATTTTTTTTTTTGGAATTTTTGAAATGCAATTAGCAAATAAAACGGTAAGGAAATTGAGTTTTAAGTCATTTATCCCATCCAGGCAACGTGCCAGATTCGGAAATCAACTATTACCCCAAAAATATTTTTTGTTCTAAAACTGGTGTTGTCATAGTAATGATAAAAAAATATTTCATTAAATTAAATTTCTTTTTTTTAGACGCTACAAAAAATACTTTTAAATACCCGTGTAAATGTATCTATGACAACTGCTATTTATTTTAGACAATAATTATGTATTACTGAGCAGAATATTTTTATTTATTAGTATGGGTCGCTTCTACGACTCGTTCTTGTATTCAATAATTCATCTTTGGAATGATTTTCCAACCCCTATGTTTCCCTCCTACAATGTAAATTTCTTTAAGACCAAGTATCAACTCCTCCCCTATCTCACAACTACCCCCCATGCAGCACTCATAAAGATGACCACTTTACAGATTAGTATTAATGCGCACGTCAGTTTGTGTTAAATGCTCGACTGAGTAGGTTTTTTGGATTCGTGGGTAAAACAAACCTTTTAAAAACCGGCGCATACCCCTAGAACATGTAAAGGAAAACAAATTATGGACTATGATGTCCTGGGTTAGAGTTCCAGCTGCTACAGTTGTCTTTTTTTATTTTCTGTGTCGTTTCGGTTTCATGTTTCATTTTCAAAATTGTTAATATTATCTTCAATGATTATAAATATATTACAATGAGGTTCAACTCAGTTATTCCAAATTTAAAAAAATAAATTTCCTCTACTTTTCTTGGGGTACATAGGGAAGCCTTACAACCTCTTTGCAATGTGCCCGTGAGTAGTGGGCAGCATTGTGCCTAAATGTCTACACTACATTATGTTCATTTGTAGGAAATTCTATTTTGAATCATTTACAAATAAAACAAAGATCCAACCTAAAAGGCTTAAGTTCTCCGAAAGCTCCTCCAGTTGTCCTCGTTCCAGGGCTTCGTTCTTTGTTCATTTACTTCGTAAGCAGTTTCCTATTACCTTATTAATTTCAATCTTAATATCCCCAGACGGTCAAATAATTGCTCAATCAATCAATATTCAGCTTTACTACCCGGCTTTGCCTGAGATCAAATCTTTAAGGGTAAACGGAATGTGATATACGCTCACAGATTGCGCTAAATTAAAACAAAAAAAAACGAATTTAGCACGTAATGTTATTTTTTATATATTCAAATATCACAAATTAACATTAATACACCAACAATGGGAATAAAATATATTTTCTGTATTAAAGCCTACCACACAAATGGACATTTCTCGCATTTGGCGCCGACGTTAAGAAATTACTAGTTATAGTTAGAAAATAATATTAACAAACCTAAATGAAAGATAAACCATACAAAAGACAGAAACTAAAAATATTTCAGTCGCATCTGGGACTCGAACCCAGGTCCTCTGCCTATCCGGGGCAACGCTCAACCGACTTAGCTAATGAGACCAGTTCACTTTGTGTCATCTTCATCGATATCATATCTCAAATTCAAGAATTGTGAATATTATTTTCAATTTTTAATCTCATATTATTGGCAGCTATTTTTATGATGTTTACAAAGTTCTACCCGAACTCAATTGCAAACTTATACAGTGTCTCGGATTTACATCCGACTTTTTATTTATATGAGACATCTATTCACTTTTTTATAAAAGTCTAAAGAATTCAATTTTTAATTATTAATTATTTTTATTGAGATTTAAAAACCTCGCAAACTTAAACAGTGTCTCGGATGAGGACCTGGGTTCGAGTTCCAGATGCGACTGAAATATTTTTAGTTTCTGTCCTTTTGTCCAGTTTATCTTTCATTTAGGTATGTTATTATTATTTTCTTCAATGATTAAATATTACAATGAGGTTTTTAAATCTCAATAAAAATAATTAATAATTAAAAAAAAAAAAACTGTTGAAAAGTCTCAAAAAAAATATTGCACTATTGTGAAATTAACACAAACACGCACGAAAAATTCTAAATTCTCTTTAAAAATACCTTGAGAACTACTTTCATTAACCTCAATTGTTTTTCATAGAACCATCAAAATCGCATTAACACCGTGTTTTTGATAAAGTATTTTCATTTTTATTTGGGCGTGTCAGATTTTCTGTAAAAGCTCCGGCACGTCACTCAAATATATCGCGTTAATGTTTTAAATGGCCGACAAATTGAACTGTAGACCATACTTAAGTACTTATTAATTCTAATATACATTTGTTATGAACCACCTCAATTTAATATAATTATCGATTGGTTTCGGAAGTACCCTTCCTTTGTCAGGACTACATTAAGATTTAGGAAAGTATTGTAAAAAAATCTGTCTCACTGGAAACATTCGGGTGCGGGAGTAGTAAAAAAGGCGCGAATTGACGATTAGATAGGATACATCTTAGTTTAACCACGTACAAAAATATTCCCAGAAGGAACAAGTCATTAATCAAAGTAAAAACAAACCGTTAGATAAATCGTAAAACATTACCGATTAGAATTTAATTACTTATCCGATTCCTCATTTCTGGTGAGATAAAGCGAAAATTGAGATAAATGATCGTCGTTAGGCACTATCGCCATGAATATAGCCGGGCACTGATCATATTAAATTTAAATTCATTGGGAAACTTTTATTTGCCTTGACATAATTTCTTGGTTAACATTCGGTGGCTAGACTTAAAGTTTTGGCAGAGATGGAATTATTTGTTTGTGAAGCTGCCTCGGTCATATTATGGAAGTAGAATTGTTTGTACAAGCCGTCGGTGCTTAATATAACCCCACGAAATTGAATAGATATCGAATGCTTAAGAGATTAAAAAAAATATGTTTGCTATTGTTCTTAACATAGTATGGTTATTTTGTCTAAATCCATAAATTAATGTGCATATTAGTGGTGCGCGAATCGGCTCGGTTAGTGACCCGGATCACTAAATCAGCTCTTTGTAGGGTACCGGTTCGGTAATCCGGCTCAATTGAACGACGGTTCGCGTACCCCCGCACCATGCCCTCTCCCTCGCTCCCTTGGTCCTCCTAAAGATGTCCTTAAGACGCTCTTACACGATACTTTTTTCGTCCAGTTTTCATGTGGATTGTCTTTACAGAGAGCTGATTTAGTGATCCGGCTCACTAAACCGAGCCGCTTCGCCCAACACTAGTGTATAGTAGTAAGTCGATATACTCTGCAAGTTTAGATGTAAACTTGATAAGTTCAAATACTAGCGAAACGTCCCAACCAAAGGGTTTTTAATTCTTCCTGTTTTGGCGCACAGTGATGTTTCATTTCATGTTATATTTTTAGAAAATGTTTTAAGATTTTGGTTGCATTTCTCAACTCCTTAAGAACGTATTTCATGATTTAAATGCCTAAATCCATTTACTTGATATTGTTTGTTATAGTATCACTACAATATATTCCAAAAATCTCAACATTTCTCCAGCAAGAAGGATGGAGTGATTTGTAAATCCAATGATTTATAATTATGTCCAAATATGTATCGATAATGTATTAATTGTAATGATATGGTTCTCATTGCATTTTTTTCGACATTTTGATACCTTCTTCAGTCACTTTCACAGCATAGAATATTAATAATAATAAATATAATAATATCTTTATTGTAATTATATTTAACTATAAATAAAAGAGATGTATAATATAATAATGTAAGTGTACAGTGGTTTATAAAGTAAAATAGAAAATAATGTAATAGCAGTTATAGTTGAAGTTTCACATAACCCGCCTCACTAGGCTAGTCTGTGTTGAGGCAGTAATTTTACAAATTATTTTATAATTTTAAAATATTTATGAATATACACTTATATTAAGATATGCTTCGTAAATCGCTGAATCAATAATAATCATTACTTTTAATCCAATTTTTTACATTGTGTTCGAATATTTTTTGTGAATCAGATTTTTTTATGCTAACCGGAAGAATGTTGTAAATTCTTATCGCAAAGTACCTTAAATTCAGTTGCCCAAAAGTAGTATGAATTACTGGAAGTTGGAGTAAATCTTTGTTGACATTTCTAGTAATACGAGTGTTTAGTATTTTTTCATAGTATTTACTTTTGTTTGAATAAATATGAGTGAGGATTGTTTTAGCGTAAATCTGCCTAACGTCAAAATTCTCTCATTATATTAAAGATTAAGTTAGAGTCTGTAATTAGAGGTAGCTTAAGGATTATTTTTATAATCGTTTTATGTGTCTTTATGATTGGATCTAGTGCAAATGAATTACCACCTCCTCATGCTATGATACCACTCAATAATATATTGAGAGGCCGGAAAGTAAATCATTTTCATTTCGATGAAACCTTGATAAGTTTCCAATATAAATCTAAACAGTGTCAGATAAACACAGAAAAATATCACGAAACAGGTGTTTTTCCCTGTTTTGGTTTATACATCTTTCTCGGAATAACTGGAAGAAAAGCTAAGAGGACGCTTAGAGAATCAGTAATGAGTCCATTATCAACGATGTAATTAGGTGAGCCTAGATAATTTATTGCATACACGATCGAGATTTTGAACGTTTGCGGGTTGTTTTTACGTTGTAATTTGCTGGCCACGTGCCGAAGAGTACTCCTTAAGGAATCATTTTAATGGAAATATTCTACTACGATATTTTCCACATCTTAAATAATTTAATAAAATTGTTCACTGGTATCCAGGCGATGAAATAATAATTTAAATGAATTATTCAATTCCAAAATCACTCAATTTCATAACACAGGTCAACCGGTTTCAGTATAAAAGTTCATATCTGTCCCGACAATCCTGGTTGTACTGAAACAGGTTAGTGTATTGCTTCAAAACGAAGCATTGCTTAGTAATAGTGGTGAATTTAATAATATTTGATAACACACGTAGAAATTTCTTTTAATAAAATAAAAAAAAAAAATTCAATTATTAACTACTTCCATATTGTTTATATTAACTTGCTTCTTACGTCTGATCTTTCTTGGGAGAAGTCGGTATGTCAAAAATATGCAAAACCTATAATTTTCAACATCTCGGTTTTCCTGGAAATTTTGAAATGAATATTTAGATTACGTCCACATACTATTTGCACTATCCTGAATTCAGAAAATTATTTTTTGAGCGGTTGATTTGATTCTCGATGGAATCATTTCTTGTAGCAGTAAAGTTTGCGTAGTCTTCAATTGATTAATGAACGTATATTTTGAATTGTTGATTTTAAATGAGATACGTAGCACCACATGGTAGAGATGTTGTTAATAAATGAAAATCAGTGTGGCTGTAAAATGAAATTTAAAAAAAAAAAAAAATTCCCAAAAATTATCATGTGCTATGTATTATTACGTATCTATTATTGCGTTAATATTTAATTAAGATAAATAATATAAAATTGGCGGACAAGCAGCCATATTGCAGCTTTGCATTACTTCCTTTTTTTCCTTTTTTTATAAACACTCTGTAATATCTATGTTTTAAACAACAATAAAAAATAAAAACAGTTTATTATAAAAGCATAACTTTGTATTGAATCATGTCCATCATCAGGAATATATTAAGACTCTTCGAAAATATGTGTCTTAATATAGTCCTGACGAAGGAAGGATACTTCCGAAACTGGCCGATTATTATGTTTATTTATTTATTGCATAATATACGCCCTATATGGGCTTTTACCTATATAAAGTTAGTTGTAATAAACAGGTGCAAAACACATCATAGTAGGTACATAGATAATATATCGAACAAATACAGGAATAACATAGTGTAAGTACCATTCTAAGTAATAAGTTCAGAGGCGAAAAATCAAAACATACCCCACATTCACTGTTACTTATACTCTAGACATATATATTAATCATGTACGCAATAATCGTTTGTTAAATTGAATATATATTTAGAATATTAGAATATATATATATAGAATATTAGAATATATATTAGAATATTTATAGAATATTAAATTGAAGTGGCTCAAAACAAATTTAAACGTCTATATTATAAGTATGTCAAGCCAGAAAGTAAATGCCTTTTAGGAATATAAAATAATAATAGTATTTTTTTAGTTAATGTCGGGTGTAAAAGTATTGTTGCAACTTGGCAGTGATAAGCGAAAAGCGGAATTGAAATAATTTAACGCGATTTGGCACTGCGCCAATGAAACTTTGTTAAAATCCATGAAAATTAGAAAAGACAACCTTGTAATTAGCTCAACAATATGTCAGGTCTTAAAACACTCTGAAATCCAATGTTTTATCGATCAAAAGCCTGAAGGTAAGTACGTAATTTATTTGTATTAATATATCAATATTTCATGGCGAAAAATGTTCAGGAAATTCACTAATCTTCGCTGATTTACCGCTCCGGGTGCCTTTCGCCAAAATATATCAAAAATATCCCATTTCTTTTGCTAGCGATTCTAATAAAACTTATTTTTCGGGAGAAGTCAAGTTAATACTTTTGAACTATAGCTTGAATTTCAGATGTCCAAGAGAGTGTGAATTTTCGTGAAACTTAAGCTCCGTGGAAGTTTACATAACTTTTCGATATTACGTATCCTAGTATCTCTCAGAACATATTTTATACTGGCTTTATAAATTATGAATATATCAAAGCTCATAAAATTCATGAATAACTTGTGTTATCAGGTTATTATAAAGTATGCAAATTGTTAAGCTTCAGCGATTTTCGTTATTTCAGACTTTCCTAACATTATTGCGCTGCGAACGCGTTGGTTCCTTTCATAACCTTAAAATGGGCCAATGAAAGTTACATAGGTAAGCTCTTAAGTAAAATACCCTCCCCATTGCTAAAGTTAATTATATTGACATGCTAACAAGTTAACAAACTTACAAAGCGTGTAAGTACATTAAGTAGCGATTTAAATATGTTATTCATATTTTTTCATAAGTATGTAAGTAATTAAGTAGGTAAGTAAGTAAGTATGTAAGTAATTAAGTAGGTAAGTAAGTAAGTATGTAAATAGGAAATTATTTAAGTAGGTAAGTAGGTAAGTAGGTAAATA